>JAMPIV010009981.1:0-133766 GCA_024509875.1 Oreohelix idahoensis | reverse complement strand
ACCTACATCAAAGTATATAGTTATGTAATGGTAAGGTGACCAGACGTTCCGGTATTTCCGGGACAGTCCCGGTTTTCGACCATTTTTGATAATTTGTCCCGACTTTTTTTTCGATGCAATCCGGGACGCCAATTTGTCCCGGTTTTGGACGAATTTGCCAATTTGGCATAAATCTCACAGATTAAAAAAAAAAAAAAAATTATTTCGTTGCTGACTTGAGGGAATTTTTAATTATTAGTGAACTGTCGCCGAAACAGCACAAGAGGTTGTCAGGACCGCGAATTAGTTTTAATGTTCCAATGTGATATTCGCAGTTATTTGAAATTTTAGGTAGCGGTAAATTATCAAGATTTTGCGTACGGTATACGTTTATTTAATTTAAACGGTGAACTATTTGTGCATCTTTTGTTATTGTTATAATAAAATGGTACCAAAGCGTAAATGCAGTTTCAATGAAGATTTACAAAAGGAATATCCGTTTATTAAAAAGAGTACATCAAACTTCAATGTACGATGCAATATATGTGCCTCCGGGTTTTCGATAAGCCATAGTGGACGGGGTGATATTAAGAACCGCATAAGCAATGAGAAACATAAGAGAGCCGTCGTTACAGCTGCATCAAGCTCGTCGTTAACCACTTTCTTCAGAGCTGATAAAATTGGTGACCAAGAAGAGCAATTAGCTGCTATAGAAGGCGCCTTTGCATACCATACAGTGCTACACAATCATACTTTCAGGTCTATAAATTGCACATCAAAATTACTTCAGGTTACTTTAGAGCCAAAATTTGCATGTGCACGTACGAAAACAGAAGCCATTATTCGAAATGTCGTGGCACCCCATATTCTAAATGAGTCAAGGTGTGACCTAGAAAAGTCTACATTTATTTCTGTACTGACAGATGCATCCAACCACAAAGAATTCAAGATTTTTCCTTTGCTTGTCAGATACTTTGATCACAGTAATGGAGTGAAAATTAAAATATTAGAGTTAAAGTCATTGCCAGGTGAAACATCTGATATTGTTAGTAGTTTTCTTAATGACTGCATAACTGAAAATTGTTTAGACAGGAAAGTAGTTGGATTATGCGCAGACAACACAAATTCCAATTTTGGAGGTGCTGAAAGGAAAGTATAGAACAATGTTTTAAAAATAACTGCAAGAAAACCTTGGACATGGTCTTATAGGAGTTGGGTGTGCAGGTCATATTTTCACAACACTGTTCGAACAGCTGCAGATGTACTGCCTGTTGATGTCGAGCTGATTATTGCTAAAATTTAACTACTCTTCAAATCATACACAGTACGAGTTGAAAGACTCAAGGAGTTTTGCCAGTTTGTGGAAACAGACTTCCAGATGATCTTAGGTTATGCTCAGACCAGGTGGCTTGCTCTGCTGCCTGCTGTTGAAAGGGTTCTTCAGATGTTCCTGCCTCTAAAATCATATTTTCAATCTCAAGACAGATGCCCAGTTTTTATACAGACATTCTTTGAAAATCCTCTATCTGAGGCATGGCTTGTTTTTGTTCACAGTCAGGCCTCTCCATTCTACGAAGCAGTGCAAAAAAATAGAGGGACAGACGGTCACTGTGTTTGAAGTCATTGACAGCATCAACAGGTTGAAAACTATTTTGAAGTCCAAACTGGAAGACTGTTTCTTGCCATCAATAGTCAAGCTAATCCTTGAAAAGCTGGAAATGGAAGGACTTCCAAAGGAGGATGTGAAAAAGTTTCATGCTAGCGTTTCTTCGTTCTATGAAACAGCTTTCAATTATTTGAATAAATGGGCTGCAAAACATTTTCAAGACCTAGAATCCTACAGCTGGGTAACGCTGAACAGAATACCAATTTGGGCAGATATTGAGATATCATCATCACTAGTGATTCAAACATTACCTTCAGCCCACTTTACAGAAACTGAAATTTGTGACGAATATGTCTATATGAAGCAGTTTGTTACTTCTCAGAAAATTTGTGAATGGAGTGCCAAAAAAACATTGCCACCACAACGTTGGATTGAAATGGTTTCCCACTTCAAAAACAATAATGTGACATTTTCAAATATTTTGAAGTTGGCAGAGTTTTTTTTTCTGTCTACCTGGAACAAATGCTGCCACAGAAAGAGTGTTTTCTTTGATGAACAGCTTATGGGCAAGTGATAAAACACAGCTAGGTGTTGACACTTTGAAAGCTATGTTGACAACCAAAGTGAACTGTGAGGAAACATGTGTCGAGTTTTTTAAGATGCTGCTTGCAAAGAAGGACCTATTGATAAAAATCCACTCATCTGAAAAGTACAGTAACTCAGCTTCACCTTAAGTAAGGATTAATTATTGGTGTTTTTCTCTCTTATTAGTTTAAGTAGTTATGTCCCGGATTTGGGTTTTGAAAATATGGTCACCTTAGTAATGGTTATACAAATAAGTTTCATACTTGCATTTGAAATTGTGGAATAGTTAATGATATTACGTTGTAATTGCACCTTTTGATGAAATATTGTGTTGAAATTTGAGTCTTTTAGAAGGACAATATTATGTTATAGCACGTTTCACTAGCTTTCCCAACTTCAAATGTAATTATCTGATTAACCGTCTAACGTATTAATGCCATTTTTTTTGCATACGATGTTATATTGGGTTAGACCCAACAAATATATACTTTATATCTGTGCATCTTGTCCAGTTCCCATAAACGGATGAAATCCTTTGATCTTTGTCGGCATACTAATTATTGTGTATCGAGAAAAGAAATTTTACCACTGCATGCGAAATACTCGTGACATTGTTTGTCATTGACATTTAATGCGCTACCAAACTGGACCTTCCTTGATCTAATTATTTCAATGGGTATCATCTCTTTGCGGTTCATAAATATCATAATGGAACGTTGCTCCTCTAATGTGCTTGTAAATAACGGTAAGGTCATCTTTAAAGAAATTAAACTTCATCCGAATCATAATCAGATGTCTCTGAGAAATTGAAAATCAATCTCGGCTGAATGAAGGACAAACCATCATTCTTCCAATATTCCTCTTCCTCTTGTAACACATGGTTCTCACTTTTCTTCCAATAATCCCTGGCTATATTGGAGATGGCGGCTTTTATAAGTATTTCAACATCTTTTAATTTGAACGTTCTATTTTCTGTTGCTACCTGTTCCTTAATTTTAGCCCATACTAATTCTATTGGGTTTAAGTGAGAATGGTAAGGAGGTAATCTTAAACATCTGTGACCATGTTCATGGATTCTTCACATCGTTCGGATGTCATCGCATACTTAGAGACCACAATACTTCCAAAATACTGAACATCTCTGTTCCTAAAACGAAGAAACAAGTTAGGAGTCTCTTAGGTTTAATTCAATTTTATGGGAGATTTATTCCAAATTTATCTTCGATCATGGCACCTCTCTCAACATTGTTGAAGAAAGGTTCGCCTAATCTGGTCCGTTGGTCTGAAGAATGCCAATCTTCACTAGACCAAATCAAGAATATATTTTCTTCTCCTCCCATCTTAAGATTACCTACTCTTGATAGGACTTTTGTTCTTCGGAGTGATGCTTCATCCACTGGGATTGGAGCAGCACTGATGCAAGAATATGCAAATACTCTGCATCCTGTTATGTACATTTCTAGAAAACTAAATGCGGCAGAGAGGAACTACTCGGTTTTAGACCGTGAGTTGTTAGCGATGGTTTGGTCAATTCTAAAACTACAAAGATTCCTCCTGGGCGCACATTTCATTCTAGAGACTGATCAGAAAGCTCTTACAGCTATTCAGACTAAGAATTTGAAGAGTTCGAGATCCACTCGATATGCTATAGCTCTTCAACCTTTTCACTTCACGGTACGAGCTATCCGTGGTGCGGATAATGTGATGGCTGACATTTTGTCTAGATGCCCACATGACTCCAACTAATACTTCTGTCCTATATTCCTATATATTACAGAGTCATAACACACCTATATTACTACAATAGATTAGCACATCTGTACTCACTTTATATGTACACACTATCGTGCTTTGTTATCATCTTCTTCTGTTCGTTTTTTAAGATGATAGAGGAGGACTGAGTGGTTAATATAAGGGCCGTTAGTTTACTAAACAGCCACAATTATTAATAATGTATTGTACCTTATGAAGCATATTAGTTATTAATTAGCATTATAATGCTTGTACTTTCTCAGAATGTCATTGATGAGCTGAGGACTTACCTTACTAGTATCAAGCATGACGAGTTCTAGATTGTGTACTTACCCTCGGAATGCCAGAGCATATGTCCTGGATCGTCATGTAGTTTAACTTTACTATGTACTTATGTCATTACATGCCAAATAATGTACTAATTAAATTTTCCTATCAGATTTGTACATCCATTTTTAAAGACAATATTAGAGTATGCTGTTTAATGATGATTATGGTAACTTGCATACGTATATTGTGTTTACATGCTAACGTGATGTGTGTTGGTGACACCTCCCCGATCTGAATATTTTTTGAGACATATTTATTTTTCTGTTGAGGTATATCCTCACCAGACACTCTATATTTAGCCTCATGTTAGGCAATTTAATTAATTATCAGCGCATAATTCGTGCGTTTTGAGCCGCTTATCGCATGCTCTTTGATATTTAAAAAAAAAAAAAAATATGTTCCACATTTTTTTTTTATCGGGAGGAGGTGGTGATATGTTGCGTGAGAAATTCTCGCAACATCGTTTTATTACAATATCTATTTTATAACGCAAGGGCAACAACTGCTTGAAATTTATAGTCACTTTTCTCGGTAAGCATTTGTCTTCTCGCGTTGGTATTGAATGCAGTTAAGTTTTGAGCTGTGGTCATTTTGCGCTGGACTGCGCATGACTGGTCTTGCTTCTTGGTCGATCGATTTCCGCCCACCAGTGGAGTGAGCGATTTGAATGGCGAGAAAGATGCCTCGCTGAAAGAGGATCTCCGCTATTTTTTTTGTTCTGTCAGGAATGTGAAAGTCCTCTTATGGATATTTCGTTTATTCGAGATAATACCTCTAGTGTATTTGCACATGCCGGGAGGCATAATATTTCTGTGTATTTCCTGAAGGCAAGGTAAATTGACTTTCCATTAACTCTATCGATTTTTGGTCGTGAGCGATTTCGATTCATAGCCTGTCTTCGAAAGTCGTCGTCACGAGATGTTTTCCCAGCTCACATGTCGCTGTATTGTACTGCATCGGTTGATGCATGTCCCAAGGACCATTACTTGCTACTTTGTTAAATGAACTAGGCTTGGAAAACCTTTGTTAACTAGAGGATATTTTTGAGGACATTATTTATACTTCGGCAGACGTGTCTGTCTTGCTGAAGTCAGATTAAGGAGAGTGAACTGATCTCATACATCTGGTTACCTTCTGGCTAAGATAGAAAGGGATGGAGAATTTTCCCGACTACATTACAGCCTTATAATGTATTGACATGTCTGTGAATCACCTTTATTATGATGCTGTCTACCGTCCATTGCTATACTGACATTGTTGCTGTGATAATGACTGTCTGATGTACCTACATATTCGCGTATACATTTTGTCACTGTGGCGTCCACAATAAATGATACAGAAAAACGTCTAGCTGTTACAAGCATCATTGACTTTATATAACAATCTCTTCTCATTTCTCTGACCTCGCGTAAATATTTGCTTCTCATTGCAACTATATTCGGCTTCTCACAAATAAGGTTTCTACCACCAACATATTTACTAAAAGTGAATCCCAAACTCCTAATAGTCCTCCATAGCGTAGATTTGGAAATATCAATGTCATTATTCTTTCTTAACCAAATTTTCAATTTCCTTAAAGTCACTGCCTCATTATTGTGAAACATATTGCAAATTTCTCTGCGGATCAATTCTCTGTCAAAATTATCCACCACTCTTGGCCTAATTTTCGTGTGTAAAACACTGGAATTAGACATTTCAGATGTCGCTATCCAGCGGTGCAATGATCGTTTGCTTATCCCCAAGGCGTGAATAGTCCTCTTTTTGTGGGTTTGAAATAGAATGATATAGTTTTCCTCGAGTAGCTTCATTGCAGAAATACTTAAAAATCCTATTTGTGATTTGCTGTAATGTCATAAAATGTACTCGCAGACTCATTTTTCCTTCTTAACCACACAATAATTTTTGTAGACACACCTCTGATTGACAATGTGTGCGTTGCACCGGATATAAACTGTTTTATGTTCAAGAAGTGCGATTTCACGCAATTTCACTCAAAAATCATGCCAATTGCTTGATAAACCAAAAATGTGCAAATGAGGTCGTATAATTTACTGTAGACATTTCAATATGTGTGCGTGTGATGTGTGTTGGCAAGTAGGATTTTATATTATATCGCAAAGAAACGAAAATTGAAACCAATGGCCGCATTTTAATGAAAAATTTAATTCATAGGGTCTATACCATTTCAAATTCACACACAAAATTTCACTTATATGCGTTATATATTCGCTGAGATATAGCATTTTGAAGTTGGGCAAAGCACGTTTCACTAGCTTTGCCCAACTTCAAAATGCTATATCTCAGCGAATATATAACGCATATAAGTGAAATTTTGTGTGTGAATTTGAAATGGTATAGACCCTATGAATTAAATTTTTCATTAAAATGCGGCCATTGGTTTCAATTTTCGTTTCTTTGCGATATAATATAAAATCCTACTTGCCAACACACATCACACGCACACATATTGAAATGTCTACAGTAAATTATACGACCTCATTTGCACATTTTTGGTTTATCAAGCAATTGGCATGATTTTTGAGTGAAATTGCGTGAAATCGCACTTCTTGAACATAAAACAGTTTATATCCGGTGCAACGCACACATTGTCAATCAGAGGTGTGTCTACAAAAATTATTTTGTGGTTAAGAAGGAAAAATGAGTCTGCGAGTACATTTTATGACATTACAGCAAATCACAAATAGGATTTTTAAGTATTTCTGCAATGAAGCTACTCGAGGAAAACTATATCATTCTATTTCAAACCCAATTACAAATAAGGGAGGGAAACCTGAGGCCTGTAAACAGTAAATTAATATGAAATTAATATGAAACAAATATAAAGGTATGTTATCAGGCACTCGCAGGAAATAAAGAAGTAGAACACCAGACAACAGAAAAACAACAGACATGAGTGGCTTACCCAGGATTTGAACACTGGACCTTCCGTGCGACAACCCCGCCTAGCCATGCAAGCGAATCACACTATCCGCTCTGCCATCTACGCATCATCAAAAAATGATGTTTCAATGGCAGGTCAATAGTGCGAACCACAATACACGACACCAGAAGTCCTCCATGGGCAGTTCAGCCTATTAATGACGCAATCACTTCTGTTGTATTTCTATCAAGCAGTATAGGCCGAATCCAACAAGACCCTTAGGACCTTAATACTGTGTCCAGTAAATGATAGTAGACTAGAACAGTGAGAACAGGATAGTGGGTAGGTTTGGTATTGTACAAACATTTATTACAAATAAGGGAGGGAAACCTGAGGCCTGTAAACAGTAAATTAATATGAAATTAATATGAAACAAATATAAAGGTATTTTATCAGGCACTCGCAGGAAATAAAGAAGTAGAACACCAGACAACAGAAAAACAACAGACATGAGTGGCTTACCCAGGATTTGAACACTGGACCTTCCGTGCGACAACCCCGCCTAGCCATGCAAGCGAATCACACTATCCGCTCTGCCATCTACGCATCATCAAAAAAATGATGTTTCAATGGCAGGTCAATAGTGCGAACCACAATACACGACACCAGAAGTCCTCCATGGGCAGTTCAGCCTATTAATGACGCAATCACTTCTGTTGTATTTCTATCAAGCAGTATAGGCCGAATCCAACAAGACCCTTAGGACCTTAATACTGTGTCCAGTAAATGATAGTAGACTAGAACAGTGAGAACAGGATAGTGGGTAGGTTTGGTATTGTACAAACATTTATTACAAATAAGGGAGGGAAACCTGAGGCCTGTAAACAGTAAATTAATATGAAATTAATATGAAACAAATATAAAGGTATGTTATCAGGCACTCGCAGGAAATAAAGAAGTAGAACACCAGACAACAGAAAAAAACAACAGACATGAGTGGCTTACCCAGGATTTGAACACTGGACCTTCCGTGCGACAACCCCGCCTAGCCATGCAAGCGAATCACACTATCCGCTCTGCCATCTACGCATCATCATTTTTTGATGATGCGTAGATGGCAGAGCGGATAGTGTGATTCGCTTGCATGGCTAGGCGGGGTTGTCGCACGGAAGGTCCAGTGTTCAAATCCTGGGTAAGCCACTCATGTCTGTTGTTTTTCTGTTGTCTGGTGTTCTACTTCTTTATTTCCTGCGAGTGCCTGATAACATACCTTTATATTTGTTTCATATTAATTTCATATTAATTTACTGTTTACAGGCCTCAGGTTTCCCTCCCTTATTTGTAATAAATGTTTGTACAATACCAAACCTACCCACTATCCTGTTCTCACTGTTCTAGTCTACTATCATTTACTGGACACAGTATTAAGGTCCTAAGGGTCTTGTTGGATTCGGCCTATACTGCTTGATAGAAATACAACAGAAGTGATTGCGTCATTAATAGGCTGAACTGCCCATGGAGGACTTCTGGTGTCGTGTATTGTGGTTCGCACTATTGACCTGCCATTGAAACATCATTTTTTGATGATGCGTAGATGGCAGAGCGGATAGTGTGATTCGCTTGCATGGCTAGGCGGGGTTGTCGCACGGAAGGTCCAGTGTTCAAATCCTGGGTAAGCCACTCATGTCTGTTGTTTTTCTGTTGTCTGGTGTTCTACTTCTTTATTTCCTGCGAGTGCCTGATAACATACCTTTATATTTGTTTCATATTAATTTCATATTAATTTACTGTTTACAGGCCTCAGGTTTCCCTCCCTTATTTGTAATAAATGTTTGTACAATACCAAACCTACCCACTATCCTGTTCTCACTGTTCTAGTCTACTATCATTTACTGGACACAGTATTAAGGTCCTAAGGGTCTTGTTGGATTCGGCCTATACTGCTTGATAGAAATACAACAGAAGTGATTGCGTCATTAATAGGCTGAACTGCCCATGGAGGACTTCTGGTGTCGTGTATTGTGGTTCGCACTATTGAACTGCCATTGAAACATCATTTTTTGATGATGCGTAGATGGCAGAGCGGATAGTGTGATTCGCTTGCATGGCTAGGCGGGGTTGTCGCACGGAAGGTCCAGTGTTCAAATCCTGGGTAAGCCACTCATGTCTGTTGTTTTTCTGTTGTCTGGTGTTCTACTTCTTTATTTCCTGCGAGTGCCTGATAACATACCTTTATATTTGTTTCATATTAATTTCATATTAATTTACTATTTCAAACCCACAAAAAAGAACTATTCACGCCTTGGGGATAAGCAAACGATCATTGCACCGCTGGATAGCGACATCTGAAATGTCTAATTCTAGTGTTTTACACACGAAAATTAGGCCAAGAGTGGTGGATAATTTTGGCAGAGAATTGATCCGCAGAGAAATTTGCAATATGTTTCACAATAATGAGGCAGTGACTTTAAGGAAATTGAAAATTTGGTTAAGAAAGAATAATGACATTGATATTTCCAAATCTACGCTATGGAGGACTATTAGGAGGTTGGGATTCACTTTTAGAAAATATGTTGGTGGTAGAAACCTTATTTGTGAGAAGCCTCATATAGTTGCAATGAGAAGCAAATATTTACGCGAGGTCAGAGAAATGAGAAGAGATTGTTATGATTTTGTGTATTTAGATGAAACTTGGATCAATGCGCACCACAGTAATGAACGAGAATGGCAATCATCTGATGGAACAACTAAGAGACTAGTACCAAGCAGCAAAGGACAGCGCCTAATAATTGCACATCCAGGAAGCAGCCATCATGGGCTTCTAAATAATACTGAACTCATATTTGTTTCAAAATCCACAGTTAATAGGGATTACCATGCAGAGATGAATGGCAAGATATTTCAAGATTGGATTGTGAATCATGTACTTCCTTCCTTGGATAGACCGTGGTGTTTGATAATGGACAATGCCTCATATCACAACGTTGTGGCACCAGAAGATAAAGTTTCTAATTCACCAAGTATTAGAGATGTAATAAAGATTTGGCTGACCATAAACAACATTCCATTCAACGAAATGTCCATGAACCTGAATTACTTGGAATTGTAAAAAAAGACACAGCATACAAAGATATTTCACATAGACAAGGCAATCCATGAACATGGTCACAAATGTTTAAGATTACCTCCTTACCATTCTCACTTAAACCCAATAGAATTAGTATGGGCTAAAATTAAGGAACAGGTAGCAACAGAAAATAGAACGTTCAAATTAAAAGATGTTGAAATACTTATAAAAGCCGCCATCTCCAATATAGCCAGGGATTATTGGAAGAAAAGTGAGAACCATGTGTTACAAGAGGAAGAGGAATATTGGAAGAATGATGGTTTGTCCTTCATTCAGCCGAGATTGATTTTCAATTTCTCAGAGACATCTGATTATGATTCGGATGAAATTTAATTTCTTTAAAGATGACCTTACCGTTATTTACAAGCACATTAGAGGAGCAACGTTCCATTATGATATTTATGAACCGCAAAGAGATGATACCCATTGAAATAATTAGATCAAGGAAGGTCCAGTTTGGTAGCGCATTAAATGTCAATGACAAACAATGTCACGAGTATTTCGCATGCAGATCATTTAAGAAATCATCTTCAACACGTATTCAATTGCAAACGTGATGGCCACATTATTGTAATAGTAGACACGCCTATGCCTAATCAATTCACAGAATCTGTGCATGAAGTGGTAAAATTTCTTTTCTCGATACACAATAATTAGTATGCCGACAAAGATCAAAGGATTTCATCCGTTTATGGGAACTGGACAAGATGCACAGATATAAAGTATATATTTGTTGGGTCTAACCCAATATAACATCGTATGCAAAAAATGGCATTAATACGTTAGACGGTTAATCAGATAATTACATTTGTTTGAGGGCAAAGCTAGTGAAACGTGCTATAGAGAAACGTGCTATAGAAAAAATGTCTCTCTTTGAGATACATTTTGATAGCATGGGAACGTATATGACCGGACAGATGACGACATCATAGAACCAGCATACTCTTCAAACGAAATATTAACGATAGTTTATACCAGACTGATGACGTAAAAATCAAGTAATCTCTAAAACTAACTTGTTAATAGTACACGACAGTTATAGGAAGCGACAACATAATGACGAAACGGTAACCAGCGTAGTTACAGAAGACGTAGACATATCTAGGGTATAAATGGTTTGGAGAATAGCTCCATAATTATTGAGAACATTTTATATCGGCACAACACCAATTCCTTAATTGGTGTGTCGATGACAAGCATATTCACTACATACACGTATACAATTAAAAGCCAGAAGAATATCAATCTCTTTGGTAATGGCTTTTGGTAATGGCTTCCTTTTGTTCTCATTTTAAGTATCTTCAACGATCACAAGTCTGCAGAAGGCCAGAGATTGGAAGTGATCACTACTTGCTAACAAAAGAACAAACGAAAGAGTTGTTCGGTCTAGGCCTAAGATCGGCTACCACGACAAGTATGGGAAACTAAGAGCTAGAGATCCAAACCTCCAGGACGACCCATAGTCCGCAGGGAGGACAACATTAGACAATCTCTGAAGGATCAAGGACTAGATTGGAAGCAGGCCAGGAGGAAGACGTCTGATAGGACAGTATGTCTCTCTTCTAAACCTCTACACCTCACGGTAGTAGTAAGTAAGTGTCGTGGAATATTCTAATCCACATATATAAATTATTAGGTAAATATGAAGCCTAACAAATAAAATTAATAAAGAAAAGAGCAATGGTAAAATAACAGTGCTGTCACAAAGAAGGTACTCGAAATCCCCCTTGTTTTCTGCTTCGTCTGCAAATTGTAACGCTTTCACGTTGATATTAAAGGCCTTCTGCAACATACACGCGTTTCCCAAACACACAATAAAATGTGCTGCCTTTCTAAGAAAAACCTTGAAATATGCAAGTTGACCTAAATTTTAAATTCCATTCATGTCTTTTTCTACACTATGTTACCAAAAACAAAAGACAGATGGACTAAAGGATAGCGAGAAGGGAGAGGCAGAAAGCCGAACACTAAACACGCGTCGCGCGATACACAAATGCTGCCATCACGCGTTTAAGACTACATGCACTAACTTTTTTGGACGAACAGTGATAAAATACACTACCCTTCCCAGAGTTAGGTTTTAAAATCATAAAAAAACGCTTATTAGGAAAGATAACAATAGATGGGTTTACGTTTGAAAACATTACAGTACCCAGACAGCACATCTTCGAAACAGGAGGTAGAAGGAATTGCATATTTTGAACGCAGCCACGTAGCTCTTTTAAATTTGGATATTTGGGTTCCTTAGGGCTTGCTGACAAAGAATATGTAAAACGTTACGCAAATAGTCCAGGAATTAATAAATTATAACCAAAATAAAATAGTGGGGATGCCTGACAACATAAAATCATTTCTGCTCATAAAATTTTTTATAACGTGTTTGAAAAAACCTTACGTTACAGAAATAGCCTACCATGTAAACTCCAAATTGATTGGAGCGCAACAAATGAAAGACTAACCACGATTGGTCGGACTATAAATACTATCTTTCGTTGTTAGGGGAGACGTGAAAAGGTAACATTTTTTCAAACACTTGTCGAAACGTGGCTCATTGGCTAGACTCGCTGATATACTCACTTAGGAGCGTTAGTTCGAGACCACTAGTGCAAATAAGCTTGATAAAGCCACAGTGCGTTGAAGCCAGCTCATATTTTGCTAAATAAAAGCCTGGAACATAAGCAGATGGGAATTTGTGCCAGAATTCATTGCTAATCAACGTATCTGTGTTTATTCTATGAATTGTGGTAAGCTTAAACCATTCAGTATCTTGTAATGAAAATTGAATGTGAATTGTTAATTTATGCCTGTATATATGTGTAGTTCAGTAGCAAACATGATGTAAAACCTATAATGCTCCCGCCTGAACAGAAGGTGTCGGAGGAAAGTAAAACTGCATGGAATGGCCAAACAGTACACTGACACCTAGATTATTGATTAGACAGAAATAATGCTGGAAGTGCAGAGGCGTGGTAACCATTAAGGAGGTAAATACTGGTATAAAGTATTTCAGATGAAGCTGACAGTTGGCCTAACGCTCTGAACTCAATGTTTGTGATGTATTGTGCTCAGTGTAAAAAGAAAGTATAAATTAGTTATGAAGTAGAAGGTACATCCTTCTTGTTTTCAGGGACCGTGGTCTTGATGGTATTGAGCAGCACCTGGTTAGAGCTGTGCTGAATCCAGAGTCGGACAGCATACTCCTTGGTCCATCTAGCTATCAGTGAGGTGTCTCCAGAGCCCAGGGGAGAATTCGAGCAGAAGAGTCTTTTCCTGCCGCCATCACGCAAGATAAGCTGATTTGGCCAGCTGAGCTCAACATTATGTCCCCTCATCTTGAAATGACTTTGTAAAAATAACATTCAGAGGGGAATTTAATTGTCTTAATATCAGGAACTGAGAACATCTCTAATACTAGTCCCAAAAGACAAACTATTGAAGTCATGATGACAAATACCAACAGAGCTTGAACAAAACAAAACCAGTATTACCTCATATTACTACTACACAACTGACACACATAGGATATTTTTAATAATATATGTCACTACAATATTCATATTGATAAAGTCTGTACATATACTTGTAATTAAAATTGATTGTGATTCCTGGTTCCTTTGTATTTGAATCAGGACACATATACCTTTATGACAACAATGAATACATATTGTTATTTGAAAAGTTATCAGTGACTCCTTAAGATATTCTCATAGAGTGTTATATGTATGTGAGTGTCACAGTGTTGTCAAGAGTAGTGGATTAAATTAAATTGTTTATCTGTCTGTTGTTGTGACTTACACTTCATCATACACATACCCTAGACACATAACGTAGTCATCACACTATTCCAGAATAATTCTGACTGAGATATATAGATAAGTGGTAGCAAGTAAGGTTATCTATAATACACTACTCTTAATAGATATAGATACCTTCACAGCTGATCTCAGTCAGTACACTAAGTCCCCTATAAATATTTATAACATCCCACTTCACCACAGTAAGAGACAATGATACAGAAATGGATGAAGAAACAAGATCACTGTCTTGCCACTCGGTCAGACGTAAAATAATTGAAAGGTTTGAAATTTTTGACAACTGAAAAAGAACAGAAGCTTAAATAATGTTCACATACAGGACAACAAAGACACACATTTACATGGCAGTCATTTAACAAGTATCTGTGATTTTACTCATTGACATCATCTGAATCTTCAGTCTGCTAATGAGGTTGCCGGAGTGTGCTAATGTGGAAGTTGGCACAGCTGTGTATCTTAGGTGCAGGATCAGCTCCTGACATAAAAAAATTATGGCAACCTATCTCTTGGCTGCCTTGAAATTACTTTTTTAAGCCTTTGTCAGTGCTTCTATGAATGTCTATGTGAAGCTGGAATTCAAAATTCTGAACACATTCTCCAAAACTACCTAGCTATCTGTCACAGAGAGTTTATGGATCGTAAATTGCCTATATCTTCTTCTTGTTCTTTCACCCGCATCCTCTATTTATTATCAATCTTTTCCTGTATTTTTTCGCATTCGTTCGTTTGCGACTATATACATTACTATTTTCCCATTCAAACGTTTACCTGCTTTTTTTTCTCACAACTGAGAACGCAGTTATGACGTAACGTGTCAGCCATACACGTGAAGCAGAGTGTTAGAAATTCCTTCTATCAGACCCGAGATGGCAGACAGTTGGCTGCATTTTTCAGCGAACACGCGCGGTTGCTTCGGGCTGAGCGCTTAGGTAGGCGTTAAAACTGTCACCTATACGGCGTAGAGCAGACATATAATCTGAGAAATTCAAACTGACACGTAGCTCTCGGTTAACTTTCCCAGCGGGAAGTGTGATCTGTCACCGCCTCACCGCTCAGAAATGTGAATAGGGAGATGAAGGTGCCAAGACGCTCAGGGGCAGTTACGACATGCTTCTAAGTTAAACGAAGGTTACTGAGAAGGGGGAGAGATCGGGGCGGGGGAAATAGTTCATCCTTTGTCTGGTTTAAAATATTAACCCAAGTTTGAAACTTTAATTTCATTCTCACTCGTAAAGCTGAAGCAGACAGAGCGCTGTGCTAGATCAAATATCTGTGTTTTGGCGAAGTCTGAGTTTCCTGGCAACATTTTGCCGAGTTCTAGATTACCATTAGATTACAGTATTCTAGTTCATGGTTTAGTCTGTAGTGCTGTGGTTGAGGTAACTATATAATATCTAGTATTTATGAAGTGATTAAGTGTTAAATCGCCGATTTCATTTTAAACTAGTTCTGTGTGCAGAGTGATTATTTTAATAGTTTGTTATTTCTTTAGTCGACGAGTTACAGTGGAAAGCAAGATAAATTATAAATTTCTAGCTAAACCCATTCGGCTATTAAAACAATTTAATTTAACTGCTAACTACTCAGTCGAGTATATTTTTCAAAACTAACTTATAACTGCTAGATGTCTCATGAGTGTTGACGAAATATATTTATATGTATTTCAAATTCATGATGATTGATTTTATAATATAACTTATTTCACGGGAAGTGTTAAATGATAAGCTCTACGCTTGCAGTTTAAAATATATGTTATATCCTTATACATAGTAGGTATAATCATTTTATATGTGCTTTTTCCATTTTATGCAGTGAATACTGGGGTGATTCAAACTTGCCGGCGTTTAGTAGTAAAGAGACATACTTGTGAGAAAAATAGACATTTCCCATCTTTAACCACGTGGGTTGTTTCAAGTAACACTGGTCTGACAGTGCATGTGCCATCAGAGATAGACAGTAATACCAATCCCACTAACGGTTTTCTAAAGACTAAATGTCTATACTGGGCCTTTGAGCCAGACTTTATTTCTTCACAATAAACTCAAATATACATGCTGCCGGGCGGCGAGAATAATTACAAGAAATAACATTAATATTCCCGACAAGTATTGAAAGAGTGTATAGTGAACCAAGACTATCTGTTAAAAGAAGCTGTCCACTGGTCAGCTTTTCCCAAATGAAGGAAACCCTCGTGTTTTGACTCTGTGTGCCCGTTCAACTTGCTTACCCTAACTGATCTAAGTGACATGAACAGTAATCTAAAAACATAACTGGTGAAGTGAATGCTCCCCGAAAAACAGTGGAAGAAACCTGTAATTGTAGAGCTGGGATTCGCTTTATCCAAAGAATACAGATTCACTATAGAGAAGTGTCCTAAGGTTGCGCCAGACGGTGAACAACATCAAGTTCTTTTTAGGTAAGCACGTGTGCCAGGGTACCCTGATGAAAGAACCGAGTGAAAGTGGACTGAGTGAGTTTTGTTTGATAACTATTGATTCACCCACTTTATAATCTCCTTACGGAAGATTGGCTGCTTGATTAAATTGTTCCTATTGAAGGACAATTTTAGACCCTAATCATATGTATTTATGACTCTTTGGGCCATCATCTGTCTCATAACGGGGCTGTGGGCTAAACCTAGAGTTAATATCATAACGGGGCTATCATCCTTGTAGCATTCTCTTGAGATTTTATGACTATTTGTATATGTTTTGATGTAAATTCTATGTGTTGTGAAGAAATTTTAAATGATAATTAAAATTTCCCTTGGAATTAATCAGCGTGTTGGTCAGCTCGTTCTAGAATATTTATATAAGTATTGTTATAGGTTTCCCACGTCTGTGTGTTTAACTGTCGTCACGTGTATGTGCGTGCCCGTGAGTAGATAGAAATATAGGTAAAATATATATATGTGTTTAGACTGTCTGACGCCGTAAAGCTGTCGTAGAAGATAGGTGAGAGAGAGAAGAATTGTTTTCGCTTTCAGAGACAGCCTCTATATCACATTCTATCATCTCACTCGTGGAATCTATTTCTCTTACTAACTCTCACTGTGTCTATCACCTATTCTAATCTATTCAGAAGGGACCAACCCAAGTTTTAATTTCTCCTATCAAAAATCTACGACACTATCTGTGACATCAGGCCTGGCCAGAGGGTGCAGGGCTGAGGCAAAAGCTGTGGGGCTGCCATGTAGACCTAGAAAAGACTGATGCTCGTCGTGGCGACAGCCCTGCAGATTTAGCGTAACTAATAACTGAACGCAGATCTCCTATGGTTGGTCTGTCTTTGCCACACACCTGAATCCCCCTGAAAGCTTCAACATAGTTGTACTTTGTCCTGAATGCTGACCAGTTCCTTCTTATCAGACTGCAGCACCATGACCAACAACCAGTTCACAAGGTTGTCATCCTTATCCGTGTGTCACTTTTTTTCATTGTATCTCTTGCTAACTACTGCAGGTCAAGAACATCTGATTGTAAAAGTGTGTGACATGTCAGGGTTGCTTTCTTCTAGCTAAGCGGTAGGCTACCCAGGAGCTGTAGAGATCAACTTTAGAAACCCTGAGTCCTCTAAAGATCTCATCATCATTATCACCCTTCAGCTTCCCAGGGATCATAGACAACAAACTCATGATAAACCTTCCTGTTCTGTGCCAATAGCTCAAGGTCTTTCCAAGTTTTCCTCATTTCTTTATTTCTGTCTCCAATTCTCTTCTTTGTGTTTTCGTCTACTTCTCTTTCCCCGGGGATGCCAGAACATGGACTGCCTTGTAAAACTGTAAACAGGTTTCCCAAGTGTAGTCCTGTCCAGAGTCTTCTCATCTCTTGTTTCACTGGCATATGTCATCAGTTCCACATTAGTGATCTTGTCATAACATTTTAATCCTTCTATTCTACGCAATCACCCATTTGGGAAAGTCTAGCTTATTGCTTTTTGTTTTTGTTGTTGTCCATGTCTCCGAGCATACAGTAGGACTGACATGACATTTGAGTTGAAGATTCTGATTTTTTTGTTGGGCTTGATTTCGCTTAATCTCCACATATTTCCCAACGCAATACATGCTCATCTGGCCTTATGTTGTCTTATTTTGATATTATTGTCTCGTCTGTCCCTCCAACTCTGTATTTTGTTGCCAAGATAATTTTATGATTGTATATCTTATTGGGGTGTTTATTCAAGTGAAATATTCATGTCGTTTCATGCAGTTCTTCTCATTATTTTTTTCTATTTTCATTTGAAGCTCCCGTTTTTACAAATATAGAACCAATAATAAACATACTTTCTTCGTGAAATCGTGTTGCTTTGGTCAAACGCCATTGAAAATAGTTTGGGAATCCTTGCCATAGAATAACGTGGTAAAACTTTGAATACTTTATAATGAACATTTGAACTGTAGGTATTTTATGTATGTGCTGGTTATGGAGTATTGCGTGACAGGCCAAGTTCATTTCTTTAATTTATTATCGATTTATGATCTAGTTCAAGAAGTGAAACCTTGCATAACATTCCAGTGGTACGTCTTTCTGGTGGTTACAGCCTATACATCTATCGTATGCTGGGTCATTCTCGTGACCTGTCCCTTTCCATTCTATCGTTATAAACACAAAAAACATACGCCCACCCCTAGTAATGCACTCTTTTTATGGTGGATATCAGGACGTAAAGTCGTAATATGATGACCTTTCGCATGGGGCGATGCATTGTTATTTTTATGCAGAATTGACATCATTGCACTCCGGGCAAACCCATAGGTGCTCAGTCTCCCTCAGTATATGTAGAAGAGTGTGAATGCTAATTGTTCCTGTAGCTCGCTGGTTGTAAACACGACGGATGCTTCCTCTCATACGTCCATCTCTAATAGCTTTACGTTTGATGCTGTGAAAAAACGTATAAACGTGCTCTTTTGTGCGATTTCTCACACCTTCAGACCTCCGGCAGTATCCTTTCTTTTTCTTCATTTTCTCACTCATCACTTTTATTTGGCATAAATCATGCCTTTTCATTCGTTATTTTCACTATTTTGCTCTATGCTGGACATAGCATGGTGAAGTCTCTAACACGCCACTCCCCTATGACAGTATTTGCTACGGAAGTATTTGCTATAGGACTGTCTTTGTCTGGTTTGCCACTCCTCAGACGTGTTTACGTTCCACCAACTGAACTGTGGTATTATCGTAACAATACCCAGTCGTCAGACCAGTCACCCGCTTATCTCTTTGAATCCGTCTGACCACCTGTGGAAACGTGTCCGTCAAACATTTGACCCCATTGGAAAGCTGTTGATAATGTTGACACAAGCTTGTATTGTGCTTACGATGAAAGAAGACAACACTGTCTGACCAGACATCTGTCTGGCGGGGGCATGCAGATAAAGGGGATAATTAGATAATCTGTCGCGGAGCCGCGCTAGCGTAGTGGTTACAACACCGCTCTGGCGACCGAGTGATTCAGGATCAAACCCGGCGACGGCATTTGAGGATTTTTCGTCGACCGGGATTTGGACTGGATTAATTCGAGACCTGGCGAGTACATTTGAAGGAGTGTCGTCGACCAGGGACTGGCGGCTCCTGAGCCGACCCAGCTCTAATGGGTACCTCCGAAAACGGCGAGTATCTGCCTGAATGGCGAGGGACACTTGTCTCTGTACAAGAAAATAGGATACTCACGTAAAAATCAATGTCAGGTTAGACATTAATAATAACCTGAGATTTCGCCTCGAGTATTAGCGGGCGTACGAAAAAAAAAAAAAAAAAAAAAAAAAAAGATAATCTGTCGGGCTAGACATCTGTGCGGAAGTCATTACGCCAGAAAACACACAGTCACAAAATTGTGATAGACAGAGGTGCGCCGGAAGTCTTATGTAACGATTTGACATCACTGCAGTAAAAGGCCACGCGTGTATATTGAATTTAATATTTTCAAATAAGCGTGGGATGAGTAATGATAAACTTCCCCACCCAAACAGTGCTAGATAGATTTGATTGGTTCGCCAGAAGCTACAATGAATTGATTGGAACATTCGGAGGAAACAGAGCTGGGATTTGAAGCTAAGGAGTGTGAGATATACTGTAGAAATCAGACAGACTGCATCGCAGCGTCAACTAACCACCTCCTACAGGCCAGAGGAAAGATGATAGGACTTACAATTCCACAACTATAAGTACCAGATCGAGTATTGGGCAACTTTGGAATTTACAAGTAAACCCGCAATTTTAATACAAGACTGGAAACTTGGGGAATTTTATCAAAAGGAGTCAGAGAGGAATTTTAACAAAAGTTTTCCCAGGCAGGATTCATAGAACACTAGCCGTTAGAGGAATTAACTCATATTTTTCAGACCAAGTCATAAGAGGAATTATACAAACAGTATTCCCAGGCCAGGAATTCGCAGAATACCAGCCGACAGAGGAATTAACTCATTTTTCCAAACCTAAGTGATTTGAACAGCACATAACTAAAGGGCTGTGTGTCCATTCTAAATCTGTGCGAGGAGAAGTGCGTAATCCCAAAATTTTGGGGTAAGTGTAAACAATTTATTTACTAATGTAAATTCTACAGGTTTCTTGTTAAGTGGTAATATATATATATATATATATATATATATATATATATATATATATATATATATATATATATATATATATATATATATATATATATATATATATATATATATATATATATATATATATATATGAGGCTGGCAACATCAACATATGGAAATAGTGTATTCATGAACCACTACAGCAAGAGCTGGTGATTGTTTCTGACTAGTCGTGAGGGAAACTCGACAGCAGAGCGACTCCAGACTCCGACTGGAGCAGTGATAAGTGATGATTACATCACATGTGCCTAAAGTGTAACATACGTTCTTGTGAGAATTATGTACGTGCAACAAGACCATACCAAAGGATTGGGAGATGGCCATCATAACACCAATTTTCAAAACGGGTGACAATCGACAATGTGGAAACCATAGAGGCATTTTCCTTCTCAGTGTCCCTGGTAAAATCTACTCTAAAATCCTAGAGCAGAGACTCCGACGCCTAGCTGAGCCACAATTGGATGAGGTCCAGTGCGGATTCCGAGCAAACCGAAGTACTCAAGACCTAATCTTCACACTCAGACAGCTGAGTGAAAAGGCACTTGAGTATAAGAGTGAGATCCATCTTTGTTTCATAGATCTGGAAAAGGCGTTTGACAGGGTCCCCTGGAGCAAACTTTGGGATTGTTTGGCAAGGTTGAACATTCCAGCACCTCTGATTCATGCTGTGCAGAGCTTCTACAAGTCTTGCAGAAATTATGTGAGGACAGCAAACCATAAGTCAGAAGAGTTCAGGACCACCACTGGTGTAAGACAAGGTGATATCCTGTCACCTTATCTTTTCATACTCCTCATGGACGATGTCATCAAGTCATGTAAGGAGAGAACAAGAAAGTATTCAGTGGGGTACTGGAAGATGAGACAGGTCTGTATTTCAGAGCTGGCATTTGCTGAAGATGTTGCCCTGATTGCTAAATCAGAGGCACATCTCCAATCCACCCTGCAAGTCTGGAAGGAAGAGCTGGAGAAGACAGGGATGGTCATAAGCAGCTCTAAAACAAAATCCATGGTGATATCACGAGAAGAAAGAAGACATCAGATTAAGCTGGGAGAACAGGTCCTGGAGCAGGTCGACTACTTTAAATACCTCGGAGCTATTATAGACCGAAAGGGAGGTATCAAAGAAGAGTTGGTCACTCGGAATACAGCAGCTGGGAGACTTTTTCAGGCCATAAATCGGTGATTCCTCAGCAAAAGAGAGAGGTTGGTAAGAAAACGAAGATGGCTGTATACCGCTCCACCTATGTCCCAGTCTTGATATATGGATGCGAGTCATGGGCAATGACTACAACCCACAAAAGCCAGATCCAAACCTCAGAAATGAGGTATCTGAGGAAGGTGGTTGAAGTAACAAGAAGAGACATGGTCCGCAACCAGACGATACGTCAAGTCTTAAAATCCCACCCCCTGCGGACCCAAGTAGAACAGTCCCAATTAAGATGGTTTGGCCATGTCTGCAGAATGGGAGAAGATCGGCTACCACGACAAGCATGGGAAACAAAAAGCCAGGGGTCCAGACCCCCAGGACGACCCAGAGTATGCTGGGAGGACAACATTAGACAATCTTTGAAGGACTAGAATGGAACCAGGCCAGAAGGAAGACAGCCGATAGGATAGTCTTGCTCTCTCTCTCTCCCAAACCTCTACACCTCACGGTAGAAGGGGAACGACTAAGTAAGTAAGTAAGAGAATTATGTACCTGTATTAATTGTAATTCAGGCAAATCATTATTCATGCACCCCAGACCGCAATTTCCTAGTTGACATCCAGAAGGACATTGGTGAATTTTCATCATATTCCCTGAGTTACATTGTGTGCTCGGAAATTTAATTCTTCTGAGAGGTTAACATTGGTGTGTGGAGCGCATGACAATGAGCCTGTTAGTGTGCGGAGAACAAATGTACTCAGCAGAAGGCATTTGTTTCTTTCTAATTGACACAGTTCGTGGTTACAAGACATCAGACTTAAGTACTGAAGTTCCTACGCCACTAGTGTGAGAGAAGAGTATCACCACCAACCGCCTACAGTGGACGAATTATGTGGAGAAGTGTACTCATCACCAAAAAGAAGTGACGGAAACCACAGCTGTAGAACTCATCTGGAGCTAAGTTTTGTGTAACAAGCTACAGCAAAAATACGGACATTATTAACGCCCTACCTAAACCTCAATGAGGAAACCTTAATTTCAATTTTCACCAAATTTTCCATATTTATTTTCCCATGTTAAAGACTAATTAACTATTAAATTTGTTGTATGTTATTTTAAACTAAACAATAAAAGTTGATTAGTTTATGTGTACGAAAGCAAACGTATGAGCCAGTTTTTCTTGATAAATAAATAAATAAATAAATAAATAAATAAATAAATATATAAATATATATATATATATATATATATATATATATATATATATATATATATATATATATATATTATATATATATATATATATATATATATATATATATATATATATATATATATATATATATATATATATATATATATATATATATATATATATATATATATATATATATATATATATATATATATATATATATATATATATATATATATATATATATATATATATATATATATAGCTACTACTTATAAGAGGGCATTCTTTGGATTACTCCAACTGGGGGCTTGAACTGGCCAGAACCATTACATAAACCCTTCACAAAAGGCGAAGGGCTAGATAATATTATTAATAAGTTAACAAATTTGCTCAGCCCTTAAGCAGCGTTGGTCTTGACTTATGGGAATATCTTGTGAAGGCTCCACTAAGGTAGAAACGCCATTCATCTTCTATATACATCTTTGCCAAGAGTAATCTTGCGCGAAGATAGATACCTTGGACGACCTACTTTTAGATACGCTTGCGTTGTGACCATTAGTGGACCACTACTGCAAAGGAAGGGGAGGCAATCCCGTGACAGTTGCCAAATTCCAACAGTCTTAACCTTGATGATTCATCTATTGCAGCGTCATTCTCTAACAGGCGATCATTAATTGTTCTCAGTATATCTCCCTTATCCATATCCAGTGTCCCCACTATGGGTGCTCTTAATGCTAGTCTGTCAGCTCTTTCATTACCACATACCCCAGTGTTGCGGGTCATTATCTTATTATTTGAATAGTATGTATGAGTACACTTCTTGTTACTCTGGCCAATCGTACTAGGGTATAAATGCTTGACACCGCAGACAGCTCATAACACACTTGAACATATCAATGTCACCAAAAGGCCAGGTGGACAATCAATACACTGTTTATTTTACTCAACGATGCTCCACATAGATAAAATTGAAGGCCATTATATCATATGGCATCACATATCCAGTCATCAGTATAGCTCTGTACCGTCTGTAGCTAAAACACTGTCCTCGACAGATTTACACATTTTAGTATAGTTCAGACTCACGTTCTTCACAGACATCATAATTCCTTACACAAATATACTAGCATCACCTCACGGAGGTATATGGATGATCTAGTGATCGAACATCATAGGAATATGTCATGAAATCATACAATTCTCAGGAGCTCAGAAACACACGTCCACCTGCCACAATGAAACACACAGAAGACCCTAGCAGACGATCGCTAACTTTTGCCAGTACCAACTTTTAACGTCTGCAACTGCACCCCGAGGCAATGACGTTACATTATGTTACCAAGGACAACCGATAAACCATTATATCATATGGCATCACATCTACAGTCATCAGTATCGCTCTGTACCGTCTGTAGCTAGAACACTGTCCTCGACATATTTACACATTTTTAATTACTCACGTTCTTCACAGAAATCATAATTTCTTTCACAAATATACTAGCATCACCTCACGGAGGTATGTGGATGATTGTGTTACTGACAGCGTGAGTATTCCCAGTTCATACTCAATGACCGATATGACTAGCTGTTGATAAAGAAGAAATAGTAATCTCTGCTCCAGACGCGCCGCGGCCATTATTTTCAGGGTCGCAAGACCTCTCCTGCATTTCAGTGTGATGTGCTCAACATGGTACTTATACGAGAGCCCGTATAAGTGTAACTCCAAGGTATTTCAGCTTTTCTTGCCTTTCAATTTTCTGTCCATTGAGAGTAATATCTGGGAGGTCTGCTTTCAAAATGGAATTGTTCAAGTAGCACCATATCACGCAGGCCTTGTTAGGAGGCGATGCACATGAATCGAATCCCTGAGGTACTTTCTTTCTTTCCATTTTTCTTTCTACCTTTCTTGCGAGCACCTACCACTTGCCTATTTTTTATTTGTTTAGGATGATTCACAGGCCTCGGGTTTCCCCCTTTTTTAAAATATGATTGTTTTAATATTCTTTTCTAAATGAACCAATGCTGTACTCTACTAATTCTATTAAATGTTATGGTCTTCTAGACACACGCGTAAGGCCCTGGGTTGGTGTGTTATTCGGCCTATACTGGCGAATAGCAAAGTTATGGCAATAATAGTGACTATACGATGACTGGACCGTCGAAGACTAGTATTACATAGTTGTGAGTTGCACCGTGACGACTATCCTTGTTTTTGCGGTACTGTCACGAGCGATATTTTCTCTCGTTCTATCGATAAATTTTTCTCTAATTTTCTCTTTTAACTTACCTTTTAACCGTAAAAAATATGTGTATTCAATAAATCTTCCCTACACACTAAAATGGTGTTAGGCCCATATTTTATTGACCATCGGCACACTAAAGGTGATGTGGTCAGCACCACGCGGGCCACCTTAACATTCCCAGATTTGCTCTGGTACCCACCTCATGAAGCTGGGTAGACCCCAGAGCCGTTTGTTTTCTAAAAAATCCCACCTCAACTGGGGATCGAGTATTTGGCAGGGCTTCGGCACGGTTGGTTATGGCGTGCCGCTAGCGTGTCCAGGGTTTTTTTGGTATGAAGGATAACACATTGTACCTTCGTGGAAGACATTCGATATTATTCAAAGTCTTGATAATGAAGAAACTAGGAATATAAAGACCCGTCACGATAGAGCTTCCACCGTCATTGAGATGACGGCGGTTAGTGAGTCCAATAAAATTCATATGGATTATTTGTATCAACGTGCATATATCTGCTATTATAACCTGTGATGATTTGCTGTTTATGACGTCGAATTCAATATGGATTATTTTTATCAACGTGCATATATCTGCTACTATAACCTGTAATGATTTGCTGTCTATGATGTCGATGTTCCTATCGTCAATAAACTGTGAATGATGTGGAAACTTATCCATCTTACCCGTTGGTCCATTTCATGACCCTAACGTTACTGTTGTGTGGGTTGCATCACATTTAAACAAATCTAAGGGACCCACGACATTTACTCATATATTAAACACCTGTCGGCCACTATCAGTAAGTCCGACATTGTTGACATCAACCTGGTCAGCTGTGCCAGTCAGCAGCACTAACACACAGCACCCCAGTAACAGAAGTATTTTATCGATATTATTCAAAGTCTTGATAATGAAGGATGTCTTCCATGAAGGTATAATGTGTTATCCTTCATACAAAAAAAAAAAAAAAAAAAAAACCCTGGACACACTAGCGGTACGCCATAACCAACCGTGACAAAGCCCTGCCAGATACTCAGTGACTCCGAGATTATAGTTTCTCTCGCTTCAACTCAGTACATTTTCACTCAAGCGCGAATTAACAGATTGACATGTGAGATCAGCTCACCTACTTGTCTCAGCTCACCTTTTTGTCTCCCCAACTTCGTGATTCACTTATCGTGTCTATTTAAACTCTTTTTTTTTAAAAATAAAACATACCCAGCTGAGCTATTATGTTCAAATATAGTGCACAATGGCACACAAATAATTAACCATCTCATAACTTTAGATGTGCTCTCAAGCGTGTCTATAAAAAACTAGACCCAAACACTTAACTCCCACGCGAAAACATGACTTAACAGCAGCCTATCGCCGTAAGACTTCCTTTTGACAAAAGCGTAGCGTTATTTGCAAAAGTACAACGCAACCAAGTGGGTGAGTGCAGAGGCGTACTGTAAAGGTTGGATGTTCCCCCTAACTACACTCACTGGGCCATACCGGCCATTACTGTAAAAGTTCTATGAAACTTTCTAGAAACGCCACACAGGCTATCAATGTAGAAGTATGCTGTTCTCCACTGTAGGAGTATGTGTGGTTATTATGTAGGACAACACGCCGTTCATTCCACATGCATAAGTCAATAACGTTGGAAACAACCTGCACGGTTCAACGATTTATTACTGTAACATCACGTCGACAACAGACATCATCAGAACATCAGACAAGCATACTGTCACTGGCATATTGTTCAAGCACTTCATAGACATAGCAACAAGTTCAGTACAATCATAATGACAATAACGCTTGGGCAACCTGCACGTATCATCGTGCTAGAAATATGTCAATAATTTATATCTATTCCCCTCTGGCGAGATAAGCCAGGTAACCCTCTGGCAAAAATAAGCTGCATGAGTGTCGAGCTCAAATATATACTTTCTTTCTGTCCTTCCTCTGACCAAACACAGTAGGTGCATCTATAACAATACGAGCCGTATAAGTGCGGGCTCAAAATATAATCTTTTCTGTCCTTCCTCTGACCAAACACAGTAGGTGCATCTATAACAATACGAGCCGTATAAGTGCGGGCTCAAAATATAATCTTTTCTGTCCTTCCTCTGACCAAACACAGTAGGTGCATCTATAACAATACGAGCCGTATAAGTGCGGGCTCAAAATATAATCTTTTCTGTCCTTCCTCTGACCAAACACAGTAGGTGCATCTATAACAATACGAGCCATATAAGTGCGGGCTCAAAATATAATCTTTTCTGTCCTTCCTCTGACCAAACACAGTAGGTGCATCTATAACAATACGAGCCATATAAGTGCGGGCTCAAAATATAATCTTTTCTGTCCTTCCTCTGACCAAACACAGTAGGTGCATCTATAACAATACGAGCCGTATAAGTGCGGGCTCAAAATATAATCTTTTCTGTCCTTCCTCTGACCAAACACAGTAGGTGCATCTATAACAATACGAGCCGTATAAGTGCGGGCTCAAAATATAATCTTTTCTGTCCTTCCTCTGACCAAACACAGTAGGTGCATCTATAACAATACGGATAATCTCCTGGACTCTCCTCCGCACTAGGAGAAAGTCGCCTTAGCCTCAGCCCACTAACTTAGGCTGGTAGCATCAAATTACAAAGTACTTGGCTGCAAAATATATATAGTTTAAAGGGTATCTTTACCTTGACTGCCTTCAAGAATAACACCACAAAACACTCGCCATCCTAGGCTCTCCAAAAAAAAAAAAAAAAAATGTCAGAATTACTTCAAGGGGAAATCTCAACCCTTTTCTTAACACACGAAGGACATTATAATATGTTCACAGAGTCAGAGAAGAATCGCTGAACCTCCGTTCAGCTCAAAACGCCCGGCCGACTGACCATGACAGACCGGCTTCCTGTCCCGCGCAAAATCATTGCCCGCACGAATCATCGCGTGATATGAGTTTTAGCTCACATGGGGACAATCCAGAACTTTCCTGGAAAGACCGATCTAGCAAAGCCTTAAATGGACATCTGTATGGACCACTGTATAATGTCAAGGGAAGATAACAACTAAATCTAAAATGTACTAAAAGAATACTACCGGTACATTCCCTTAGACCAATAAAAAATACACATCGATATTTTAAACAATACTGACTGTAACACGTACTTAAAGTATTTGGCACCAGGGGCGGATTCTACCTTTGGCGCCCTCGTCCCACAAAGAATCACACTTGCAAGTATATTTTTAACAGTAAGTACTATCATGAAAGTGTCAGATGGCAACCCTCTCCTGGCTGTCACCCGGGTGGTCCGCCCCTCTCGCACCCCCCTTAGTACGCCACTGGGTGAGTGAGATATACATTTATATTAATTACATTCTATTATATGTATGCAATATAATTTTAGATTGTTATTATTCACGAGTGTAACTGATCTTTTTGGTGTTATAAATGCATTTTTTATCTAACTAGTAAGACTGAGTTTTGTGTGCAATCGATAGATACATATCTCCCATTGAGTGTCATAACAGAATAGTATCTAGTGGGATGAATTATCCTCCCTTGATGTCATTGTTGACTATAATCGTATGGATGAGTTATCTCCCCTGTGTTTTGCCATTGAATGGAATTTAAAGCATCTATATATCTAGAATATTGTTGCTAACTTTTGAGCGTGCTGAGTTAATATTTCAATGCTCTAATTTTGCAAAGGAATAATTCACTTCCAAAATGTATTGAGATAGATAATTCAATGCAGCTGGTGCATTTTTATAACAATAATATTACAGAAGTATGAATGGCTTTGTACCATTGTACATTTCATTTCTTGATAGTGAGTAGAGCCAGAAATGTCAAATACTGATTGTAACAAGAGATTTTATTTATTGCAATACTTTGGTGAACATGGTTGACATTAAGCAGACACAGTGTAATGAAAGACTAGTAGTGCTGGTGGCTAATTGTGGATGTAGAAGATTTTTTAAAATGATATATCTGATTTATTGACTTAAGCAAGATGGTAAACAACCTTATGGCGCACACATTGTTTGTCTCACATGTATAAAATGTAGGGCCAGCAGTACAAAAGACATATTGGTCTGTACTGTGAATTCTGACGGACGGGCGACACGAGAACTTGTTAATTAATCTCTCCCAAATGGAGGATTACCGAAGTCGTATTATAGCTTCCCCAGTTCTTTAGGGTAGTCTACACCAGGAGCTTCCGTCTTCATCGATGACGAGAAACCTGGATCAGGGAAAGATAACTTCAAACCCCTGAGATAGATGTGCACCTAACACACCACCCTTTTCTTACACCTGGAGAAATCAGGGAGTGACCGGAATTGCAGTCGTAGATACAGATAAGTTACACCACCAAGAACCAACCACTACATTCAATCGACCTGCAGAAATGTCCTTAATGATGAATTATCAATAGTTTGTAAACGCAATTGAAATCAACTTCTTCAAAGTCCTAATGCTGAGATATAAATAGTTTTTTGTTTACTAAACTCAAGTGAAATTCCATAAGTCCTGTGAGAAATTGTCAGTACCTTTATAGACACTATTGTACTTTGGGCATTTTTGATTATCGTAAATTCTATAGGCCTACATATGACAAATTTGTTATTTTCATCAGTAAAGTTTCATCATAATTTTATAAAATCAAGATTAGTTTACTGACTTTTCTTTGGTGTTACAGTGATGTCTAATACTCTAAGATTATGTCATATTTGTAATTAATCAATGGGGGCTCTTTCTAATAATTCAGTACTGTTATGATTAAAATTCATAACGATTAAGTAGGTATTATAGTAAGCTCGACAGGGCTCCTTTTCTGATAATTTCATACGGACTTACTCACTAATAGAGGAAGTGACGTCATACCGATATGGTGTAGAAGCAGACGCGAATATTTGAAGCAGAAGTGGGTGACCGTCTGCTAGAGGAGATGCGGCTTGTGTTTTAATGTGAGCGGACGTATGTGTATTGAGCTCCTGGAGTCTACTGTGTTTTTCCTCCATCATTCCATCACTAGGGCACCAAGATACTTTGGTGAGGTGTCCCTAGTTTATTCTATTCAGGAAGTATATATAGTTACGAAGATGTCAAGTGTACGATGAGAATAAAGACTGTATGAATTACAGGACAGCGTTTGATAGTGAACGGACTGGAAGACTGCCTATTGCTTAATTTGCCATTGGGCCTATATGCTATGCCATGGAGCTTTGTTTCAGTTAAATAAACTGTGTATCGTATATTGTGAAGGAGGTGTTGTCAGCTCACTGAAGTTATGCTGATACGTGTTGTTTGACTACCCCTAGTGTGTACTTTGGCCACGGAGACCTTCTCTGAACTTTTATATTACGTAGTGAAAAGTGGCGTAGATAACTACTAACTCTTAGTCTACTCAGAGGGTTCTCAACCTGCCAAGAGACAGTTAATTTCCAGTATCCCTATTAATAGATCTGCCAGGGATTCTCACTCTATTTTCTTCCTGCGGGACTTATACTTACATTTTCCGCAGATTTTCCTCCAGCCAAATTTCAATGAGATTATATTGGGCAGTTTTGGCACTTATTCATACTTTTACCTTTCCCATCTATCCATCTCGTATCGAATATAGCAACCATATGTACTTAGCTGGTCGTATGTCGTAAAACGGTCACTTTAGTAGCAAAGCGATGGCGTCATTCGGATAGACATGGACTGAATCTCCAGAGTGCCTCTTACATCTCTTTCCTTCCTTCCTTCATTCCTTCCTTCTTTTCTTTCTTTTTTGCCAACGCCTACCATTGACCTATTTTCGTTATATTCTATTTAGACTTGTTGTTGAGTGATAAGGTTTCATTCTCAACGTCCAATCAACGGGTGTGTAACTCTTCAACTAATTCCTGCCAAGCCTTCCTGCCTTGTGCCATCCTGTCTAGGTTTTTCCATGACTTCTTGTTCACTTTCATGTATATCTCTAGTTCCTTTCTCCGTGCATTTCCCCCATCTACCGCTACCTTCTCCTACCTTGGGGATTCTAGAACAAAGACGGCCTTGTAGTGCAACCATCAGGTTTTTTCTGTTTAACACATTGCCAATAACAAGTGAACTGACCCTTTCACAAGTGTTTAATAATCTCAGATAACAAACATGGTTCTTTCAGCACATTGTCATTAGTCTTTTCAAGTTGTGCGTGGTGGTGGCGTAGTTAGGAAATATTATTATGGTAGGTTATTCGAGCAAGGGGCGCCTAGTCGGGGTTGGCTCAGTCTTGTTAGTCTTTTACGAGATAGGTTTTTTTGTGGTATTGTTGTTGTTTTGTTTATTTATTTCTTTTTTGATAAGACATGTTTATTTATATTAAATCAAATATTATTTAAATGACGAATAACCACAATTCTAAACAAGTATGCAATTATACTCCTATAGGCGCAAGGCAACTACAGTTGTAAGCCACCTGGCGCATTAACAAAATCAGTGGAGAGCCAACAGCTCTAAAGCCATCCCTCCCCTCCTCTACATACGACACTAGTTAATGGTATTCTTAGCCTTCATAAGTTAAATCACATGTCTGCAATGTGACACTGATCGTGTTTGTTTACTCATTGAAAATAATGTACTCTCATATGGCAAGATTGACTTTCTGTGACATTCAAGAACTCTCCCCCGCTCTCTCTCTCTGTCTGTCTTTCTTACTTCCAATTATACTGAGATAGGATATCAGTCAATGAATCAATACCATTTAGCTCTCCGAGGAGCATAGGCCTTCAACAAACACATGCCAATTCTTCCTGTACTGTGCCATCCGCTCAAGTTCTTTCCATTTTTCCTCATCATTTTTACCTCTGTATCCAGCTCTCTTCTCCATGTGTTTTTTGGTCTACCTCTGCCTCTCTTTCCCTGTGGATTCCAGAACAAGGACTGCCTTGTAATGCTATCAACAGGTTTCCTCAGTGTGTGCCCTATCCATCGCCAGCGTCTTCTTCTCAGCTCTTGTTCCACTGGCACTTGACTGGTTCTTGTCATCAATTCCTCATTTGTGACTTTGTCATACCATTTCAGTCCTTCTATTCTACGCAAGCACCCGTTTATAAAAGTCTGTAGCTTTTTGGTTGTTGTTTTTGTTGTTCTCCATGTCTCAGAGCCATGCAATAGGACTCACTTGACATTTGAGTTGAAGATTCTTATTTTCGTGTTGGACTTGATTTCTCTTGACCTCCATATGTTTCCCAATGCAATGAAAGCACCTCTTGCTTTTTGTATTCTTATCTTGACATCACTGTCTGTCCCTCCAACTTTGTCTATATTGCTGCCAAGATATGTGTACGATTCTACATCTTTTAGTGGTGTTTCTTCAACCTTGTTATTATTTCTTGCATTTATTCTCATAATCTTTGTCTTTTCCCTGTGTATTTTCAGGCCCACTTGTTGTGACCTCTCATCGAGAATTTTCATTTTCTCTTGCATCTGATTATGGTTATGGGACAGAAGAGCCAAGTCATCTGCAAAATCCAGATCATCAAGCTGTTTAGTCAGATTCCATTGGATTCCATTTCTGTTGTGTGATGTCGATGTTTGGAGACAAGAGGCAAAAACTTTTCTCTTATTTCCTGATTTCTTAGATATCCCACATTGTACTGTTGTCTATAGCTATATACTGCTGTAAATTTCTTGAGTTTTAATTTTGTTTTAGCCAACAGAAGATGGTGGTCTGATACCACATCTGCTCCTCTACATACTTTTACATCATGCAATGATGACCTAAACTTCTTGCTTTTGCATATGTGATCAATCTGATTCTCAGTTCTGTGGTCTGGTGATATCCATGTTGCTTTATGTATTCTTTTATGTGGAAATATGCTTCCTCCTATAGCTAGTTGATTTGAAGCACAGAAGTTAGCTAATAGTTCCCCATTCTCGTTCATCATACCTAATCAATGCTTTCCTATGATTTCTTCAAAGCCGGTGTTGTTTGTACCTATTTTCGCGTTTAGGTCCCCCATCAAAATTGTGATGTCCTTTCTTTTCTTTTTGTCCAAGACATTTTGTAGTCTGGTGTAAAAGTCTTCTTTCGCAGATTCTTCTTTATCGTTTGTTGGTGCATAACATTGGATGATGTTTATATTTACTTTCTTTTTGGCTGATTTAAACCTTGCTGTTATAATTCGGGGTCCCATTGCTTCCCATTCTATAAGTGCCTTCTGTGCTTCCTTGGACAGCATTAGAGCCACCCCTTCACTGTGGTGGGCTCCTTCCTCCTCATGTCCTGAGGACAACACCATTTCTCCTGTGATCAATCTCCTCCTCTCTATGCCCTTCCACCGTGTCTCGCAAAGACCCAGGATATCAATCCAGTAATTTGTCATTTCTGCTGCTACCTGTGCACTTTTCCTTTGTTCACACAGGGTGCGAAAATTCCAGGTGCCAATCTTGGAGATTTTCCTAGACGAAAAAAAGGTTAGTCGGCAACCCAGACTCCTTTCGGCTTTCTCTGGGTTGCTTCATGCGCCTCCTTTCAAGAGGAACTTCTGTCTTGGGCGGCTGAGTTGATTTATATTCTGTATTTGACTTGTCCATGTATGTTGAAGTTTTTGTGGTAAAAAGTTTTTTACGTGATGGGGTAACCAGCCTCATGCCCAACCCTCCTTAGTCGCTTTTTACGACATGCATGGTAGGGTACAGTGTTACTAATCTTTGCTCCCTTTCGGGCCCCGGTAACACACGGGTGAGTTATAGTTGGGATATGCTGCTTTTTTAATTTTCGGAACGGTTTTTCTTTAAGCTGGTATACTGTTTCATTATGAGTCGCATCTTTTACCTGATCTTAAAAAAGTGTGCCCACGCATTTAAATCTGTGGCCATCCTTTAGACTTGTCCTGTTTAGTTTTTGTTTGCTGCATTCTGGAGAATTTCATTCCTTTAAAAACAGCACAGTAGCTGTGGAGATCCATTTAAGAAACAGGGCGCTATCTAAAGATCTACTTGTATAAAAATCATAATTGTAAGTTTCTGAATACAGTATTTGGAATTAGGAATAAGTATAATATACAGCCAGTCGTTCTCTAAATACGACACATATTTAAAAAATGAAAACAATAAATAAATAAATCCAGTTTTAATTTCATCTGGACACAGGGACAGAATAGAGAATAATGGGACTTCTCCGTTAATAATGAGACATCTTATCACCGAACCGTGGCATCTCTTCATGTAAATGTGATTGCTTAAAAAATCACCAATGTAAAAGCACACACGCATGCTTTGGCCCATACACCCTCCAAGGTAACTAACTGCATAAATTACCCCAATGCTCCCTAGAACCTAAAGGGACAATAGGTAATTTATTTCTCTTTGTTGAGACGCCCCTGGATATATATATATATATATATATATATATTTGGAAACTATAACTTCTACATACGCCTAGAAGAAAAGTGGGGACAAAAATCAATCAATAAATCTTACACAGTGGCTTGGACCGTTCACATATTAGATAGTCTGTAAATTTCATTGCACGTCTGCTGGTTGATAGCTCGCCTTTGTTAAAATGGAATTGAGCCAACGCTTGAATGCTTATATTGAATACGGCCCTGAGAAATTGGTTGCGAATTTTGATAAGAAGTTGACGCTAGAGTATTCGTACTTGAGGAACCCAAGTGTTCAAACTTCAACGATCGGAGCATGCCTTACTTGGAGTGTTGCTGTCTAGGCTTATGAAACTGGAATGAATTCCTTCAATGAATTACGCAGAAATTTAAGTGTTTGCTCATGTTTGGTGTTTTTTTTTTTTTTTACGAATATATCTAAAACCTCAAAGTAGAAGCTACTTTAGTCTGTAATCTTAAGTGTCGTGTTATAGTTGTGTGGTACCATGAATCCTCGTCACTTAAGTTGACGAAATATTTTCGCGCTATGACAAAAATAGCCAGGATTATTCGGTGACTTACATCTGTCGAGAGTACTTTGAATTTATTTCAGCGGTTAAGTTTTGTAAACTGCCTGAACTGCACGGGCGTGGTGGACATAACAATCATGGTAAAGATATTGTTTTGTTTGACTTTTAAGTATTTATCCAGGTCTAGAAATATGATAACTCTTGTGTGTTACAGTTATAAGAACACATAGAACATAGCACGTTAAACAACTTTTTACAAATTTGTTCTACGCTTTTGTTCTATTTTGGATTCATACATGTGTGTCCGACTGGCTAAGAGGTTAGAACGTGTTCCTCTCCTGGCATAGTTACCGGGTTTCGGGATCGAATCCTGGTAGCATCACGCTCTTTTCTATTCAGCTGTAAAGGGGTAGGTGATTCTGCTCGTGAATTAGAGAAGACATAGGCAGCGAGGAAGGGAAATAGTCACTCTACTTCATAAAAATCTGGGCCTATTCTGGAGAAATCTCTAACACTTCATTCCCCTACGGCAGTTACTAGAAAGGGCCTACGGTTACCTGTTTACTAAATGTTCCCTGTTGGTGCTCAACACTTCCCGTACTACACTAATGAAGGCGTTGATCTAAATGTTCCCTGTTGGTGCTCAACACTTCCCGTGGTACACTAATGAAGGCGTTGATCTAAGTGTTCCCTGTTGGTGCTCAACATTTCAAGTGGTACACTAATGAAGGCGTTGATCTAAATGTTCCATGTTGGTGCTCAACACTTCCCGTGGTACACTAATGAAAGCGTTGATCTAAATGTTCCTTGTTGGTGCTCAACACTACCCTTAGTACACTAACGAAGGCGTTGATCTAAATGTTCCCTGTTGGTGCTCAACACTACCCGTAGTACACTAATGAAGGCGTTGATCTAAATGTTCCCTGTTGGTGCTCAACACTTCCCGTGGTACACTAATGAAGGCGTTGATCAAATGTTCCCTGTTGGTGCTCAACACTACCCGTAGTACACTAATGAAGGCGTTGATCTAAATGTTCCCTGTTGGTGCTCAACACTACCCGTAGTACACTAATGAAGGCGTTGATCTAAATGTTCCCTGTTGGTGCTCAACACTACCCGTTGTACACTAATGAAGGCGTTGATCTAAATGTTCCCTGTTTGTGCTCAACACTACCCGTAGTACACTAATGAAGGCGTTGATCTAAATGTTCCCTGTTGGTGCTCAACACTACCCGTAGTACACTAATGAAGGCGTTGATCTAAATGTAATCCATATCTTTAATAATAAGTGTGACAGTTTGTCCCCTTGTGTACCCAGGGCGTGAAATGGGAAGTCCACACGCTCTAAAGCAATTCGTTTGATCTTGCAGTCATGGTTTGCCAGCAGTTTGTGTTTACGATTCAGTGGCTGGGGTTTGACATGTTTATATTTAAAACCTTAATCCAAAATATTTCCACCTTGTTTTTGCTAGTTACTTCACAACAGGCCTCGTGTAGTCTTACAGGGTCACAACAGAACTCATGTAGTCTCACACGGTCACAACAGGCCTCACGTAGTCTCATAGGGTCACAACAGGCCTCATGTAGTCTCACAGGGTCACAACAGGGCTCACGTGGTCTCACAGCGTCACACCAGGCCTCATGTAGTCTCACATGGTCACAACATGCCTCACGTGGTCTCTGTGGTGAAAAATTCTAATACCCATATATAAATTAGAACATAAATATAAAGCAGAACGAAATAATAAGATAGGAAGAAGAATGGAGAAAGACCAGTGCTTTCCCAGTATAGATAACGCCTTAGTTGTATAACGCCTTAATGGCTAACACAAGATTTCTACTTGTCCTAATTCGTTCGTTCCTAATAAAATGCTTAAGCCTAACAATACGGCGATACCCGTAGTTCTAAAAATAGAATGTGCAGTATAATCTTCTGAACGACCTTGATTTTAAAAACTAACACTAGTGCAAAATCGCACACAAAGTTAGCCTTGGAAAAACAGACGGGCTTAGAAGAAAAAAAGGCAGAGAGAGGTAGACGGACCATGGAACACAGTATCGCAAGTCACTCGCTGTGTGTCTAAAAATAAACCAACTCGCAGTGTGCATGGCCTAATTTTTTCAAATAAACAGTGATGAAAAAAACTAATGATACGATTGTTAAGTTTTGAAAACAGGTTTAAATTCTTATTAGGAAACCTGATTTTTTTCGCAGGGCACCTGACTTTATACTGATAGTACAGTCGTAAAGGATTGAACAGGTGGTAGTTGAATTAAACACTTAACATCGAAAAAAGATCGTATTCTTAACTACACCACCTAGCCCCTTGAAAATCATATATTCGTGTACAGAAAGGCTAGTGGACTAGGAATATGTAATAAATTATCTAAAAAGTCCATTAGATAAGTAAATATTGGTAATAAAACATATAGAGAACAGAGATACTGTCATGTTTGGTCATATCTGCTTGGGATGGAAATCCCTGATTTTTGTGAAACATAGTAGTGACAGAAAGTCTAAGATAGTACGTGGGAGGCCATTGGCTGGACTTTGAAGTTAAAAGAAATTGGATTGGGTGACCTATGAATAACAAAAAAAAATGCCTAGAAACGGAGTAGAAGTGAATGAAAATGTTGTAATGACTGTGAACTCTTTTGAATATATTCAAAACGATTGGTCAATAAACTGCATATTGGCAGAAGAAATCTTAGAAGGGACGCCATATCGTTACACATTTGAGAGATGAGAGCAAGCAGTGTTATTCTAAATTAAATATAAGATAACAGCTTGGACATACCGCAGATCAAACTGTGTCAGTCATCTTTAGTGTGTTTTCCTTACGAATTGTGGTAAGCTAGACATTTTTGATCTGTATTTTTATTGAAAATTGAATGTGAAATGATAAATTATGTCTGTATGTGTGCGGTTCAGTAGCAAACATGAGGCAAAGCCTAGATATTGCTCTACCATGTAAAAGATTGTCAGAGAGGAGTATAACTGCCTATATATATATTGGATTGCCATATAGTAACATAACACCTATCCTATTCTATGGAAGGGATTACAGTTGGAATTGCAGAGGCGTTGTAACCATTAGGGAGAGGAATACTGGTGTATATTGTCACATGAAAAGCTAGCAGTTGGCCTAAAGCGCTGAACTTTATGTTTGTTTGTATTGTCATGTACTTCTGTGTGGAATAATATTATATACTAGTTAGTAAGAAGGATGCATAACCTTCACTTTCAGGGACCGTGGTATAGATGGTGATATTGCATCATCCGGTCTGAGTACTGCGTGATCCAGAAAGTTGGCAGCAGACTCCCAGCACAAGATAACGGCCATTGCCTATCATATTATCAAACTGAGAAGCAAGCGAGCAGAGGATACGGGTTTCCTGCAGCTGCAATATGAGATAAGAGCATATCAGCACGTAAAGCCCAACCTTGAATCAAATACCTCTGAAGTGAACTTTATTAAAAAGATAAAAGGGACAGAAGTTTTAAAGAAACAGAATCTGTGAATCCTTTAATATTATTTCCACCAATAACAAACACATGAAGTCGTGATGACAAACAACAACCTAGCACTAAAAGCCAGTATTACCTCATCATAATACATCACAACACTACACTTATATTACAATACTATTATAGATCTGGACAAAGGTCTTTTGTATAAATTTTTGTACATAAACATTGTGCTTACATTTGATTATGATTCCTGATTCACATTGTAGTAGGATCAGGATATCTATATATTGAAAAGTTAATACATTATATAACATTTAACACTTGACTTACTTAAGGTAAATCTTTAAAGTGTTGGGTGTTTGTGAGTGTCATAGTGTTGTAACTTGTTGTGAATCTTAACTTAGGTGTTTATCTGTCTGTTGGTTGTTGTGAACTTACACTTCATCACTATCATAACCCTAGACATTAAACGAAGTCATCACACAATTCAAGAATAAGTCTGATTGAGGTCGAAATGTGGTAGCAAGCAAGGTCCTCTGTAATACACCAACCTTATTAGATACAGAGACCTTCACAGCTGATCTCAGTCAGTACATTAAGTCCCCTATAAATATTTATATAATCCCAACTCACCACAGTCTCACAGGGTCAAAACAGGCCTCATGTAATCTCACAGGGTCACACCAGGCCTGATGTAGTCTCACAGGGTCACACCAGGACTCATGTAGTCTCACAGCGTCACAACAGGCCTCACGTAGTCTCACAGGGTCACAACAGGCCTCATGTAATCTCACAGGGTCACACCAGGCCTCATGTAGTCTCAGAGGGTCACAACAGGCCGTATGTAGTCTCACACGGTCACAACAGGACTCATGTAGTCTCACACGGTCACAACAGGCCTCACGTAGTCTCACAGGGTCACAACAGGCCTGACGTGGTCTCACAGGGTCACAACAGGACTCATGTATCACAGGGTCACAACAGGACTCATGTAGTCTTACAGCGTCACAACAGGCTTCACGTTGTCTCACGGGGTCACATCAGGCCTCACGTGGACTCAGAGGGCAATAACATGCCTCACGTAGTCTCACAGGGTCACAACAGGCCTCATGTAATCTCACAGGATCACACCAGGCCTCATGTAGTCTCAGAGGGTCACAACAGGCCTTATGTAGTCTCACAGGGTCACAACAGGACTCATGTAGTCTCACAGGGTCACAACAGGCCTCATGTAGTCCCACAGGGTCACAACAGGCATCACGTAGTCTCACAGAGTCACAACAGGCCTCACGTAGTCTCACAGGGTCACAACAGGACTCATGTATTCTCACAGGGTCACATCAGCCTCATGTAGTCTCACAGGGTCACAACAGGCCTCATATAATTCTCAAGGGTCACACCAGGCCTCATGAAGTTTCACAGGGTCACAACAGGCTTCATTTAGTCTCACAGGGTCACAACAGGCCTCATGAAGTCTAACAGCGTCACAACAAGCCTCATGTAGACTCACTGGGTCACAACAGGCCTCATGTAGTATCACAGCGTCACAACATGCGTCATGTAGTCTCACAGGGTCACAACAGGCCTCACGTAGTCTTACAGGGTCACAAAAAGCGTCACGTGGTCTCACAGGGTCTCAACAGGCCTCATGTAATCTCACAGGGTCACACCAGGCCTCATGTAGTCTCATAGCGTCACACCAGGCCTCACGTAGTCTCACAGGGTCACAACAGGCCTCATGAAGCCTCACATGGTCACCACATGCCTCATGTAGTCTCACAGGGTCTCAACAGGCCTCATGTATTCTCGCAGGGTCACAACAGGCCTCATGTAATCTCACAGGGTCACACCAGGCCTCATGTAGTCTCACAGGGTCACAACAGGACTCATGTAAACTCACGGCGTCACAACAGGTCTCACTTGGTCTCACGGGGTCACAACAGGCCTCACGTGGACTCACAGAGCCATAACAGGCCTCATGTATTCTCACCGGGTCACAACAGGCCTCATGTAATCTCACAGGGTCACAACAAGCCTCATGTAATCTCACAGGGTCACAACAGGACTCATGTAGTCTCACAGCGTCACAACAGGCCTCACGTAGTCTCACAGGGTCACAACAGGCCTAGTGTAGTCTCACATGGTCACAACAGGACTCATGTAGTCTCACAGGGTCACAACAGGCCTCACGTAGTCTCACATGGTCACAACAAGCCTCACGTACTCTCACATGGTCACAACAGGCGTCACGTGGTATCACAGGGTCACAACAGGCCTCATGTAGTCTCACAGGGCCACGACAGGCCTCACGTGGTCTCACAGGGTCACAACAGACCTCATGTAGTCGCACAGGGTCACAACAGGCCTCATGTAGTCTCAGAGGGTCACAACAGGCCTCACGTGGTCTCACAGGGTCACAACAGGCCTCATGTAGTCTCACAGGGTCACAACAGGCCTCATGTAGTCTCACAGGGTCACTGATATGACTCAGAAAGAATAGGACTACTCCCTCAGGCATGTCTTAAGACGCGAATAATGTGACGTCTGCTTGGCGCTGACAACTTAATCATTTAAAACAAATTGCTATAGAAACCACTGTTGCACGAGCACATTAATGCTATGGCGCAGTCTTCCTGACAGTGAACCAGCTGTAGTGGTTGCCTTCCTGACAGTGAACCAGCTGTAGTGGTTGTCTTCCTGACAGTGAACCAGCTGTAGTGGTTGCTCCATCATCAATCCCAACTAACATAATTACCGATGTATGTTACGTCGGTCGGTCTCACTCAAAATAGTAACTCGCGCCAGAAAAAAAAGTGCACAACGCACGGTGTGCAACTTGCGCGGCGTGGGTGTTATATAAAACAATCTAGCAATAACCCATCAAACTTGATGGGTTTTTAATTATATTGTGTGCTGTTTCCGTTCCCAGATGAGCAGATAGAAGTACATTCTAAGAGTGTTTTTGGTTTCTTTCAATTATACTGTAATCAAACTGTTCACGAACACCGTCATTTGAACGCTTTTCTTTGTTGATTGTAACTATTTTCGGGAGAGTATATATAATGGAAAGAATACAATTTTTCAACATGGTTGCATTCCTCAGCTGTGACCAACGTACACACAGCGAGAATTATATTATTTTAGATTCAATTTAAATGTTCTTTGATCACAAGATTTCGTGTGAAAGTGCGTGGATTGTTTTCAAAGAGTGTTATATATATCATCTCATCTTTTTCTGTCACTGACGCTAAGGCATGCAACTTTGGTTGAAAGTTAGACATTAATTGTATTGTTTCCTTTATATGTACTATCCCAAAAATAGTAACGCTCGACAGAGAAAAGTGCGCAAATGACGTTGTGCACAACAATATTTATAAAGCTGTGGTGATGCACAGTGGTTTAAAAAAAAATTACTTTTGAATAAGTAAAATTGCCGTTAGGTATTGGTGCTTTTGAATTTAATTCCCGTCTTATGACGGGCGTTTACACTAGTTGCTAAATAAGGATCGAATAGTGTGACGAGTTACTGTTATTTTTATTTTCAACTCGCCCCATTTTTTTGTTCCATGTAATTATTTTTGTTCTTTAATTATTATTAGGCGGTCGAGGTCATTAGTTATTAATTCTGGGTTAATTTTTTGGACGTTAGGGTTACTCAGAAAACCTTCACAAACCCTTTCATTTGTAGGGATGGGGGAAAGCACGACCCAGGTGGTAACGCGAAATCAGTGATTCATTCTGGTAAATAGGTCTGAGGCATTACAGAATATTACGTATAATTTCGGCGAGTGAGAAGAAATAATTTTGCGATTTGCTCGGTCAACACTGAGTCAGAGGTTAGCTTATGATATGATTGGGTGGGTTCTATTTGTGTGCAGGCATGATAGTAGGTCAAAGGTTGGGTAAAAGCGGTTCCTGATAGATGATGCCAGACGCGATGACTCACCGCGTCTGTATTGCATCAGCCTATTCACAATATATATAGTGAGCGTCAAAAGTATTTATCACTCACTAATCCAAGAATTTTGTGCCGTAAATAAGCACCATTGCCGTCTGCTCGGTCCGGGACATTCGGTAGTTGGCGTTTCACGGCGAGGAGGTTGTAGATAGCCCTAAGCCTACAACGGACTTTGCCTTCTCAGGAGAAGGAGGCACGATATATCAGTGAAATTGAAGAAACTGGGTACGCGCTTGTACCGGGCGCCCAGTTACGTCTGCAACACTGAGAGGAATGAGAAGTTCTCTTGACGTGAGGAAACATATGCCTCGGCGGGAGTCTTGCCTCTAAATAGGAGCTCTTAGCTCGTGAAGGTCAACACCAAAAACAGGCAACGTTGCCTGGTGTTGTTTACATACTGCCACAATAATGCAGTAGGCCTAAACTCGAAGCGGGCTAACTCCGCGGTAGCAGAATTGAGTGTCATCAGCAGTGATACCATCTACAGCCTCAGGCAATTAAATTTATATCAAATTACCAAGGCCCTCTTCATCAGTATTCGGGAAAGGAGAGATGGAAAACATGCCTTTCTAAATACTAACGGGAGGAGGTGTGTGACGAAAATTAACTCATCGGAGCCTCAGACGAAGACGGTAGCGTCAGAGAGGCACTGAACCGAGACAGAGGAGAGAGAGAGAGGAGTTTAGCGAGGAACAGTAGGGTCAGATAGAAATACTTAGATGACAGCCTCCGGGTTAGCGCTGCAAAATCAATTAGCGTAGCATTTCTGGTGGTGTATTAGTTAGTTGTGCAGGACCGCCTAGAGCGCCTGCAAGACCCTGTAGTCATTTAGGTTATACATCTTCAGCGAGACAGTGTGTTAGTTAGTAATAATAGTGTAGTCAGGATGGGTGGCTCTTACTTGGAGACCCCCACCAAGTATATTTATGTATCCTTAGTTGTTTTCGTGCAGGTGTGAAAGAGAGGGTGGAAATTTATATTGTGTCTTTCACTTGATTTGTTCTTTTTTCCAGGTTTGTGCGAACTCGCACTTTATTTTGTTTGCTGTTGTATTGATTTGTTGTTTAATAAACTATAAAATGTACACTGAATCAGTTTATCTTTAACTATACTGTACTTGTATGCTTTGACTTATAGTGGTGTATGTGGATAATTTAGTGAAACCTTATCTCCTTTCTGGTAGTCAGAGGTGGTGAGACAGTAGCTAGTAAATAAGTCACAAGTGGCGAGGGAGAGTCAATCTAGGTTCTCACCCTTGAAGCTATAAGTCTCATCCTTCCACATTCACTGTAATTCTCTTCATAATCTATCTTCTCAGACTTTCCTCAAAACTGGTGTCTTGTCTCTGTACTCAGACAGACTCTAATTAAAGCCACTTTGTAATAAATAGGGAAACAATAATACTTATATTATCGAAGACCCAAAAAAAAATAAAAAAAATAATAAAAATAACCACCATTCATTATCAAGCGCCGTAAACGACATACACATCGGTTATATCATGGCGCATCCCCAAATATAACGACAGTGTGTTCTAATTATTAGTTTTATAGTTGTCTGCAAAACTGTCATCGTTGGTATTATTATTATTATTTCTGGTATGTTGTTGTGTTATTTATTTGTCTTCAGGAACGGTTAGAAGAAGTTGCTACGAGCACACAGTATTTTGGCGAACAATTCGTGTCCCGACAACAGACACGAGTTGCCAACTGTGCTTAAAACACGAAAACAAATATTGTGATTGAAGGAATAAAAGTTGGACAGAGGACACGGACATTACCTGGCCTATAAAGTCACGGAATAAAAATGACCGAACAATGATTAATGAAACGATTAAAAAAGCAAGATCTATCTTCATGTAAGAAGTTTATTTTAGCTTCATGTAGAGAATATTTCGATTTCTAGGGACGACATGTAGACTACCAATACATGAAAATATAGCATTACTGAAATAGAATGCCGGTAGCAACACAACATTTAAATAAGATAAAATACAATGTGCGGAGTTCATGAAGTTAGGCAACCCCGAAACAAAATAACCACACGTGAGAACATAGGAAAAAAGGCTAGTGTCGGGCTAACTCAAGTAGATTTAAAAAGAAAAAACGGATCAGTATTGACTAATGTGAATAAAAAAACAACCTGCACTTTAGGTCAAAGCGTCCGATTAACACAGGGACTACCTTTACATTTTAAAGTCAAGATTACACATAAACTTTGAGAATACTGAGACATCTGCACTCTAAGTCAAGTATTCATGCAAACTCGAAGAAAGCTAAGACCACTGACGACATTTCTGGAATGGAGATCTGTTGCTTAAAACAAATGGTGAGGCATAATTCAGGACCACCACTGGTGTAATACAAAGTGATATCCTGTCACCTTATCTTTTCATCCTCCTCAAGGCATGTAAGGAGAGGACAAGAAAGTATTCAGTGGGGTACTGGAAGATGAGACAGGTCTGTATTTCAGAGCTGGCATTTGCTGATGATGTTGCCCTGATTGCTAAATCAGAGGCACATCTTCAATCCAACCTGCAAGTCTGGAAAGAAGAGCTGGAGACGAGAGGGATGATCATAAGCAGCTGGAAAACCAAAACCATGGTGATATCACGAGAGGAAAGAAGACATCAGATTAAGCTGGGAGAACAGGTCCTGGAGCAGGTCGCCCACTTTAAATACCTTGGAGCTGTCATAGACCGGAAGGGAGGCATCAAAGAAGAGTTGGCTACCCGAAGAGCAGCAGCTGGAAGACTTTTTCAGGCCATAAATCGAGGATTCCTCAGCATAAGAGAAGTTGGTAAGTGTCGCGAGAGGTTCCTTAATTTATGAAGTATAAGACAACAAGGTGTATCAGGTGATACTAGGATAGTTTCCAGAGAAGAGTCTGGTCTTAAAAGAAATACCCCATTCTCAGAAAAGAGCAATGGTGTATAGAGTTCATAGGTATAAAGTCAGGCTGTAAAGAATTTCTGGCCGAGATAGTAATATTCAGTACCAGAATTCTATGGTGCCCCTCTCAGAATTATACCAGTATGGGCATTGTATCTAGGGGATTTAATTTTAAATTCAAAGTAATTCAAAGCTGGTAATAAAACAGAGTGCACTACAATTTTCTTAATTTTATTTATGTACAGTCATCTGTTTAGTTTTGTTTGTGTAAACACAAATCCCTTAAAAATAAAAACACACTTGATGATGTTGCATGTATCTACACCACATAAAAGTCAATCACTACAAATAAAGTCTTTCTTATGTATCTTTTTGAAAATGTCACACTGACTACAATGTTATTGAGATCACTTGAGTTCAAACTTTATTTCTATGTTATGTAGCTTTTGAGAATGTCACACTGACTAAAGTCTATATGTTTGCTTCCAGACTAATTTAATCATCACTGTTTTCAATCACTACTACTATAACTGGGTGTGGTTACGCCAATGCTCTGCGAAGTCAGTCTAGTCTAATAGAACTTAACTTCTTCGCTTCCGCCTTTTCTTGAAGCCAGAATATAAGAGAAGCCCAACACTGAGGGTCCCCACTCTTCCAACGAGATTGTAGGTACAGGGTGCTTGTTTAAATCATACACCGCTAGGTACAACACCAATGTTCTTCTCTGCTACAAGATGAGTGACAGGATACCTCTGACCTGAAATGTAGTAGGTCTTACATAGCATCGGGTTCTAAAATCCTCCTACCCAGATTGTAGATTAGTGAGGCAGTTCAGAATAAGTGATGATAACACAGGAAAGGTAGACTCAGTCAGTGACAAATGGTTTATGCAATAATATAACAACATTACAACACATACTTTCCTAATATGTCCATGACCGACATCACCAAAACTGCATAGGCCTTATGGTGAGTGTTGAGTGTCTAAATAAGTTTTATGCAATAATATAACACAGCATTACAGCATTACAACACACACACACTTTCCCAATATGTCCAAGATTGACATCATTAACTGCATAGGCCTTACGGCGAGTGTTAAGTGTACCAAAACTGCATAGGCCTTAGTTTTAAAGTCGAACATAATTTGTACAGCACAAAAGTAGCTTTCCTTCTACGAATCACACAATGAGATTTACACACAATATCACTTCCATTAACCACTAGTAATTAATATTATACATATTATGACTTAATTCTCTTACCCACAATCTCAGATTCAACAGGCTTTTAATTAAACCCATGCAGTCTGCTTCACTGGCAATTGGCGAAGGAGCTGGGTTCTGGCGGTTCAAGAGAAATATTCCAGATTTGTTTCCCCTTTTTATTACAGGTAGCGGGCAAAAGGAAGACAAGCGATTTCTATTGGCTGGCTGGGTCAGTTTATGTTTACAAAAATTTCTGTAAAACCACCCTTTCTGCCCGATCTCTCGATCATACTAAACTTCGATAATTTTATTCTTCCAGTGTTTCCCAACCGATTCTTTCCATCCATGTCTTGTTTAAACCGGCCATTTGGGCGCTACCATTTAAACACGCTAACCTTTTTCTGCCTCCCTTGTAGCGTTTGCAATCACAGTTGAAACCGGGGAAAACAGTCTTCGCTCTAAGGTATACTGCATGTAATCACTCAAAACTCCTGTGTCCATGCTTCTACAACTAAATCCATGTATCTAATGAAAGTTTAAGATTCCTGGTATTTTACTGTGCTCACTGTTCTGAGGGACATAACTTATCTTTTGGCCTGAAGTCACAAGTACACATTCACGTTTGCACAGATTCCATCTAGCAATCCTGCCGCCTACGGTTACTGAGACCGGTTTACAGCTCGTGCAGCGATTGGTCGAAAACATTTGTTGACATATTTCGATATAGGTAGGCAATGTAGGCTCTCGTTAATTGCCCTTAGATATTGGTTCAGGACTACGCTACAGTAAGAAGACGAGGATGGCTGTATACCGCTCCACCTATGTCCCAGTCTTGACATATGGATGCGAGTCATGGGAAATGACTACAACCCACGAAAGCCAGATCCAAACCTCAGAAATGAGGTATCTGAGGAAGGTGGTTGAAGTAAGAAGAAGAGACATGGTCCGCAACCAGACGATACGTCGAAGCCTAAGAACCCAACCCCTGCAGACCCAAGTAGAACAGTCCCAACTGAGATGGTTTGGCCATGCCTGCAAAATGTGAGAAGATCGGCTACCACGGCAAGCATGGGAAACTAAGAGCCAGGTAACCAGACCCTGTCGTAAATTTATTTTGAGAGAAAGAGTCTTAGAAATAGTAGTCCGGTTTAGGGTGTAGATTGATGATGAAAGGCTCAGTGATAGGAAAAGGTTAGCGAGTGAATATGATGCTCCACAGAGTGCTGGAGGAGAGTAAAGACAGACTTATTTACGACAAATCGTTTCTCTCAATCTTCTCTTCCACTCTCCTGGTCAAACAATTATTTGCCAGTTTTCCAGACACACATCTGCGCTCACACCGATTTGGTGCTTCAGACACACAGACGACGTGGATACAACTATCTTAAACAAATATGAGGGATTTAGGCCTTGGTAGACCAACACAGTACTATATATGTTTATGCTGTTTATTAGCATGTAAACTCAATCACAACATCCAACAGGTTACATAAAAATTATCATAAGTACAGAAAATACAATTAACAAGGTGAGGATGGGGTAAAGAAGATTTGTATCGACTAAGCCCTTCCCGCTTATTAGACAAAGGTAATCCCAGTCCCAAGATAGATAGTTATCAGGAACATAGGTAATGAAACCTAACAATGAAGTTAATTACTCTGAAAGAGGTGTTACAATATTAGTTATGGTGGTAGACAAAAATACTGTTATCCCAATTGTGTCTTCCCTTTACTAAGCAAAGAAAAGGGGGGGGGATGAAACAGAGTTAACAAATTATCCCACTTAAATTGAAGGACCCCCTTACCAGAAAAGCTTTTGCGGCCGACATTAAGAAACGATATCAATTTGCCAAAAGCCAGGAAAAGACATTGACTGATGATATAGACCAGAATTTCAACACCATTTCAACAATATATAAGGAAAGTAGCAAATCATGCTTAGGATTCCAGGAAAGGAGGAAGCAAGACTGGATAACACCAGAAACACTAAACACCATAAAGATGAGAAAGGAAATGAAAAGAAAGAAAACAGAAGCGAAGTCCCCCAGGTTAAAGCAACTATATAGCGAACAGTACAGCCAGCTGGACAGGGAAGTTAAACGCCAAACCCGAGCCAACAAAAGGAATTTCCTAGACGATCTTGCAAAACAGGCAGAAGAGGCAGCACTGAGAAATGAACAAAGCACAGTATACAAAATAACTAAATTCATCAGCGGAAAACAAGGTGCAAACAATATTACATTAGTAAGAGATAAGCAAGGAAATCTCATCAAGACAGCAGAGGGACAGGAAACAAGATGGGCAGAGCACTTCAGAGAAACGCTGAACAAGGAAATACCAGAGATACAATTGAATGTTCCTGAGGCTGAAAACGATCTAGATGTAAATACAGACATTCCACGAAAAGAAGAAATCATCATAGCAATCAAAGGGTTAAAGAACGGTAATGCTCCGGGCCATGATAACTTAAATGCAGAGCTATTTAAGACAGACCCTGAGCTAGCAGCAGAACTATTAGAACCACTATTTGCACAAGTGTGGAAAACGGGGACAACACCATCAGAGTGGAACAAAGGAATAATTGTCAAATTGCCCAAGAAGGGAGATCTTGCAGACTGCAATAATTGGAGAGGAATCACTCTTCTCTCAGTTCCCAGCAAAATACTAGGCAGGATAATTATACAGAGAATTTCAAAGGCAGTAGACTACAAACTGAGGAAAGAACAAGCAGGATTTAGAAAGAACAGAAGATGTGTAGACCATATATTCACTCTCAGGAACATTATAGAGCAGTGCTCAGAATGGCAAAGACAGCTTTACATAAATTTTGTTGATTTTGAAAAGGCTTTTGACAACATACATAGGGACAGTTTATGGAAAATACTGAGGGCTTATGGAATTCCAAGCTGCATAGTGTCAATCATAAAAAGCCTCTATGCCAACTTTACGTGTAGTGTTAGGCAGAGCAACCTAACCTTCGAGGTGAAGACAGGAGTACGACAGGGATGCCCCTTATCAACCACTCTATTTTTAACAGTCATAGACTGGGTGATGCGCCAGACAACAGAGGGCAGTCCAAGAGGAATAAGATGGACTACATTTTCTACATTGGAAGATCTGGAATATGCAGATGACATTGCACTGCTGGCACATTCACATCAACACATCCAGGAAAAAACGGATAGACTTAATAAAATTAGCCAGCAGGTGGGCTTGAACATCAATTTAAAGAAGTCTGAGGTCATGACGCTCAATGTGAGCAACCCTGAGCCCATATCAGTAAGGAATCGGCAACTGGTACAGACAGATACCTTCACATACCTAGGAAGCATAGTAACACCAGACGGTGGGGCAGGCAAAGACATCAACATCAGAATGAATAAGGCAAGAACAGCCTTCTTTAGCCTAAATAACATCTGGAAGTCCTCCCAATACAGCACAAGCACAAAATTAAGATTATACCAGAGTTGCGTGCTTTCTGTGCTTCTCTATGGTGCGGAATGCTGGAGAGTCACAGAGAAGGAAATGTCAAAATTGTCCTCTTTTCACACAACATGCCTAAGAAAATTTCACCGCATCTTTTGGCCGAATACCATCTCCAACCAAGATCTGCTTACTCGTAGCAAGCAAGAGGACATGCACACCATCATAGCTGGCAGACGCTGGAGCTGGGTTGGTCATGTCCTCAGAAGAGACCCCGATGCCATCACAAGAACAGCTATGTTTTGGACCCCTGAAGGAAAGCGAAAGAGAGGCCGACCAAAAACAACTTGGCGGAGGACTGTGGAGGCTGAGATGCAAAGAATGAACCAGAGTTGGGGCACTGTACGAAGGATGGCCACCAACCGTGCAAAGTGGAATCAATTTGTTGTTGCCCTACAAGACGCCACTAGGCGTGATGGCCACTGACTGCTTTGACGGTCGGTGGTTAAGGATCAAAGAAAGAAGGAAGGAACAATGCCGGGTATACAGAAAAACGTAGTACCCGGTGGGCAAGTTAACAAAGGGTTTTGCAAAAATAAATCTCCTGTCATTCATACACTCTGTGAGGATCCACACTTATATACACCACACACGTACCGATTTCAGCATCAGACAGTCCATAGCATGATATACACAGTAATTAAACTCTTTACATGTGAAAACTGTCTAGTCCTTCTATGTCCCGCCCCAGATAATGCGAGGTTTCACTGAGATCAAATATTCCCGCTTATCGCCGGACTTGAAGTTCTAAGAGTTCTTGTGTTTTATTATAAAGAAACGAGTCTATGGGATGGCACTGACGCAGTTCGACATAGGGGTGAAAAATGAGGTGATGGTATAATCCTTCAGTGCGTGATGATAGCCACTGACCGGTAAAGTTTTTAATCCAGTGAGGAAAAAACTAGGCTCGGTCACAGTCAGGTAAATCGGTATTCTCTCACATTTAGAGCCGTACATAAATTATTGCTACTGGCACTGTTCATCTTCCAGTTTATCTCACAGATTGAAATTTAAATTTGATGATAATATTTTAAATGTTCTTGGGTAGGCTTTCTTTCATGTAATTATGACCGCTAGGCCGCACCGGACCGCCACAAGATTAAATTTAAAAAAAATGTCTCATCAAACTGTCTGGAAGTTTAAGAACCGAGTATGGAAACTCTCTGTATGATTTATTAATGATGCTGGGATCGCAAAGGTGATCATTCTAGAGAAAAAGATATAAAACCCATGACAATCATAATCATACTTCAAAAATCAAATAATATTCTTAACGCGCGATAAATTTACCGTTAAGGCTATATATATATACACTCGCGTATTTAATTATGTATTTAAGAAAACACGTCACGAGTCTAATGGTTAAAATACACATCTTTATATATAGGACTTAACTAAATTTATTAATTATAAATTCCTTCGCGACTTTAAAAGTTACTTTAACATTTAAACATCTATTATTTTCGGAAATGTTATAATAGATATATCATTACATTTACCACTGGAACTTTTGGGATGAGTTTAATAATTAAATAGATTAAATAAACACAAAATCCAGTGAAATAAAATGAAAGCCCTAGACCGCTGATCACTTTAACAAATATATTATACCGTGCACAGAAAAAGAAACACTCCAATTTGTAGCCACCAATTTCAGATGGGAATCTAGCAACTTTCTACTAATAGCTAGTGAATCTTAAAAATCTCTGGCACTGAATGATCCCTGGCTTTCTAGTGGTCTGTATATATTTAAAATGGAATTAAAGATGAGGGGGGCATGAGAAAGTTGACACTTTTTTTGATCTCAGGAGACTTTCGGGGATCTGACCGACAGACTAAAGAGGGATGCCGTCCCCTGGTTTCGTTGCGTCCGATTCGTCTTCGATCGGTTCAGCGCTTAACATAGAGGTGCGAAGATTCCGCCAGGGAACTTGCGTCTCGTTTCCGGGACCACTACTGCTTTTGATGTCTCCCGCTCAACGTTCCTGAAACCACTTCCGTGTCTGTTTGATCCTGGTCGCTACTATCTGTTTGATGAAGGCAACGCCCATCACTGGCCAAGTTAATGAAAATAACTTCATATCATTGCTCAGGCGATGTCCGTGGACGTGATTTAATCTTTCCTTAAATCAATGCGATGACCAGAATGACCGGTAGATAAACTGTCCACATATTAATCAGCCAACGTGTTGGCCATCTGCGTGGAACGGTTTCATAGCAATGAGTCCAGGTGAAAATAAATTCCCGTTTGATGAAGAGTTACCAAAATATTCGGGGGCTCTGGTGCTATCGAAGGGGTCGCTACAAAGAGTCGTGCTACAACGATTCAGGGCCAGCTGAGTTCGTCTGTGACAATCGTCCCCTCTTTTGAGACATGAAAACATATTTTCATGTTTAATTTTTGACAATGAAGCTGCCCTGATCGGTAGCTTTTGGGTGATTGGTATCTTCAACTTCTTCCTCTTCGTCCGTAGTCCAGTTTCTACTCAGGAAATCCGCCCCGACATTCTGTCTTCCTGGAATGTATTCCACTTTGAAAGAATAAACGATTAAAAGAAGGGCCCACCGCATGATCCTTGCGTTAAATTCTTTATTGGCACCAAGAAATGCTAACGGAGCGTGGTCTGTTTGCACCGTAAAAGATGTACCATAGAGAAACTCATGATGCCGTCTGATACCGTCAATCAGAGCGAGGCATTCTCTTTCGACTACGCTGTAGTTCCGTTCAGCTTTATTTAATTTCCGACTGCCATAGGCAACTGGAAATAGCATGTTCGGGTTACTGTCATCGGCTTGAAGCAGTGTTGACCCGATGCCCTGACCTGACGCGTCGACCCGCAGTACGAAAGGTTTCTTGAGGTCAGGCAACCTCAAAATGGGGTATGCAGACAACTGTCCTTTCAAAGTGCTGTACGCGTGTTCGCACTTTTGATCCCAAATGACCTTATCAGGACAACCTTTCTTTGTGAGTTCAGTCAGAGGTGCCGTTAGTCCGTTGAAGTTCTGGATGTATTTCTGATAGTATGCACATAGTGATATGAAGGAACGTACGTCTTTCTTCGTTCGGGGTCTTTTTGCTGCCCCTATTTTCCCCACGTTCTTCTGAACAGGCCAACAACAGCCGTGAGAAATAGTATGCCCCAGGAGTCTAACTGTTCAACCCCGATGAGACATTTGCTAGGTCTGGCTGTGAGACCAGTTTCCTGTAGTCTCCTGAGGAGCATAGCAACCGTAGCAATATGTTCTTCGTAGGTTTCCGATGCAATTAATATGTCATCCATGAAATTATGGATATGGGGACTTTGCAAAAGTTCTAGAAGCTTCCTCATCATCCTGGTGAACACTCCTGGTGCGTTATGCAAACCGAATGGCATCACATTAAATGTGTAATGTCCTTCACTAGTGCTGAAAGCTAACAAGGGTTTAATTTCCTCCTTGACTGGTATTTGATAGTAACCTTTACTGAGGTCAATCGTGGAGAAAATCTTTGCCTTGCTAAGCGTGGTGAACAACTCAGAAACAGTTTGGAGAGGTTCGGGCTGGAATTCCGTAGCAGCGTTTAGCAACCGGTAATCTATACACAGCCGAACTTCCTTATTGGGCTTCTGCAACAGCACTACACTGGAACTGTAAGGAGATGTAGACTCACTGATAATTCCTGCCTGACGCAGCTTGTCTATTTCTCCGCGAAGTGCATCAGCTTTAGCGTAAGGGATGGGGTAAACTCTGGTTCGAACAGGGGTCTCGTTTGTTAATTTCATATCAAATTCGATGAGATTTGTTCGACCAGGTACATCCGTTAAGACTGAACTGTACTGTTTTAGTAGCGCCCTGGTTTCTGTTTGTTGTTCTAGTGAGAGATTGTCGCCGAACTTGACATCTTTAAAGGATTCTGTGGGTTGCAATGGATACTCCATGCAACCATCATCATCTTCCTCGTCTTCCGTTGCTATGGCGACAGCCAGGAGATGCTCGGAGGATGGCACCGGTCTCTCCAGATATTTCTTAAGTAGATTTACGTGGAAGACCTTCTCCTTTCCTTTGATGGAGATCTTGTAATTGGTACGTGAGATCTTTTTAAGGACGGTAAACGGCCCTTGCCATCCGATGCGAAGTTTATTGCTTCCGGTTGGAAGTAGCAACAAAACTTTCTCCCCTGGTTGTAGTTCTCTCTCTTTTGCAGCTTTCTTATATCTTTTAGCATGTTTAGCGCGGGCTTTCTTAAGGTTGGTTGTAGCTAGATCCCAACCTAGCTTTAGCCTTTCCTTGAGCTCAGATACATACTTGCTTGCAGAGACGACTGTCTCGTCAGCCTTTTGGTCTGTCAGGGACCGAAGTAAGGCTTCTAGTGGCCCCTTAATAGGTCTGCCAAATAAAAGTGTAGCTGGCGCGAATCCCGTAGACGCTTGAGGAACCTCTCGGTAGGCGAATAAGGCAGCCGATATATATAGGTCCCAGTCTTCCGGTTTCTCCTTACCCAGCTTACGTAACATAATGGTGAGGGTGCCGTTAAAACGTTCCACGAGCCCATTTCCGGCCGGATGGTAGGGACTGGTGTGGATATGTTTGGCCCTCAAGATCTTAAAGATCTCCTCCATTAACAGGCTACGGAATTGGGATCCATTGTCCGTCAAAACTTGTTGAGGGAATCCCAACCGTGTAAAGATTGGCACGAGGGCTTCTGCGACATGCTTGGAATTTATGCATGGTAGCGGTGCAGCTTCGGCCCACATTGTGCAGGTGTCGACTAAGGTCAGGATGAACCTGTTCCTTCTTTTGGTCCTTTCCAGGGGTCCAATGATGTCGACAGCAACCCGTTCAAATGGAGTACCCACTATTGGCATTTGCCCCATAGGTACTGGGGGTGTCAAGTGCTTTGGTGCTACCCGTTGTCACTGGGCGCAGGATTTCACATACCTGGTAATGTCAGAGTTCATTCCTGGCCACCAATAGTGGTTTTTTATTCGCTGAATAGTGGCGTTTTGTCCCATATGTCCGCTAAAGGGAAGAGAGTGCCCCATTTCTAAGATCTGGCTTCTGTACTGCGTCGGTACTAGGAGCTGGTTATTCCCCGTGTCCGGGTTGCCCGTTCTACGATACAATACGCCATCCTTAGAAAAGATGTCTCCGTTGTGTCTGGGGTCCTTAGCCATGGGCAGTCTTTTAAAGCAGGGCTCCAGAGTAGGGTTCTTTTGTTGCGCCTCCTTCAGTTCATTCGGCAACAAATTTGGCGCAGGCTCCCTCTCTTTCTTGGCTTGCCCTCTTGTGGTTACCGCTGCCACAATCGGCTCATTTGGTCTCCCAATAAACACATATCTACATCCCAGGATAACTGGGTAGATAGGATCATCCATAATGGCCGCTTTAATAACTCCTCTGACAAAGTCAGAGTGTATTTCTACCAGTGCGATAGGAAGCGTCCTGGGTGCATCACTCGTGAAAACTCCACTAAGTTTGACGGTTTCCTCTGTCTCCTGACCGGGTGTGACTAGGTGCCTAGCGACGATACAACTGAAGCTTAGTCCAGTGTCAAAGAGACAAGTAGTTGAGGTACCATTCAAAATTACAGTTCCTCGAGTTGAGGGACGGTCCCTCTCAGGTTGAGAATCACTGACATTGACTCTACCTTTCGAGGCTGTATGCAAACATCCAACGTGGTTTGGACCGGTTTGTTTGCCCTGATCAGACGTTCCTGGTGTAGGGGTCTTTCCGTTTCCGTGACCTTGGTGGCCGCGCTGCCACGTAGGCCTGGTGGGTTGATCAGAATTGTTGTTGGGGGGGTATCGGGTTTTGTAGAATTTCGATTTTTCCTGGGGAGGTCTCTGGGTATTATTTACTCGTTGGTTATAATTCTGAGAGGAATTAGAAGAATAGGATGACTGCTCTAGATTTTGTTTTCGAGATGGCTCATCTGTGGGTTTACGTTTAGTGCTGGGAAGTTCGGCCATTGCATTGGTATAGCGTTCGGCCTTATTGAGGATGTCCTCAAGTCTGACTGCGCCCTGTTCAGCCAAAAATCTACGGGTTTCGTTTGACAAAGTTGACTTTATCTGCTCCACAAGAACAAGTTCAAGGAGTCCCTCATATGTAAGAGGTAGGTCCGATAATTCGATGCATTTTGTCAAATAGCCCGTGAGACGTGAAGAAAACTGTGAAAATGTTTCCGTGCTCTCTTTTCGGCTGTTCCTGAACATTTCAGGAATTTTTGGGCGGTCATCTCAAACCGTTCTAGCAAGGCCTTTTTCAGCATGTCGTAATCATGTTGGTTCGATCCCAGCTTTGTGTATACGTCATAAGCATTAGCTTTTAGTGACGTTGAGAGCTTAAGTGCCCAGCGGGAACTCTCTAACCCATACAGATTCGCGAGCCTTTCGAATTTTTCTAGGTAGCTGTCAATTTTTTCATTAGGGCTAGGAAAAGATTCTAAAGCAAAAGTCATCGCCGTTAATTGGGCAGTCTGAGTGCTGGAGAGATCCATTGACTGGGGCGAAGACGGCTCTCCGTTATTCGAAGTAGAGGCGCCCCGACTCTCTAAAGCCTTAAGCGCCAGTTCATGCTGTCTTTCCCTGTCTCTCTCCTCACGTTGTCTCTCCTTCTCCCTTTCCCTGCGGGCTTCTATTTCTGCCTCAATTTTCTTCTGCTCCAATGGACGATCGTCCGCTTCTTTCTTCCTAGCTTCTGCCCTCTCTTCTCTCTCTTTTTCTTCCTTCCTCTCAGCTTCTGCCCGTTGTTTCTTTTCCTTCCTCTCTGCTTCTGCTCTTTGTTGCTCCGCGTCATATATTTCCAGTTCCTGGTTGATAAACAGATTCGCAGCTTCTGTGTCTAGTCCTGCATCTTTCGCTTCCAGCCTCAGGATGGATCTCATCTTTATCCTTTCTGCCATTGTTAAAGAATAAGATGTAGTATGACTAGAGAATAGTACGAAAGCACAAGAAGGGAAAAAAAATCAAAGCCGCTACGAGAAAAACCGAAAGTAAAAACCAATTTACTTAATGACCTCCTGTGTTAACTTATCGCCGCTATTATTGTCACTTAAGACTTTTAACGCAAGCAACTATGCCAATTAATTGGTAAGTTACACTAGAAAAAAATCTACTATTACTAACAGTAGAGAAAGATTTATATTAAAACAATTTAAAAAGGGAAAAAAATTAAAAAAAAATCTTTCCCGAAATTTTAATTCTCTAACAACAAACTCCGTCCCTGAAGTCAATTATGAGATGAGACGTAGTTAACTTAATTTTAAAAAATCAGAACAATCCGTCTTTAGCTTAGCTCAACTCAAACGCTTCAAAAACCTTTAGTGACTGTAAAACCAGTCTCGCGATCCCAGCAAATCTTATAAAGAAAAAAATTTAATTTACTCCTCCAGAGGATAATTTAGCAACCCGAATTTATGATTATCCGTACTTTCTACTGCTGTGGAAAGAAAACAACCTGTAAGTATGCTGTGTGGACGACCCAAATACTAAAAGGCGTTGTCTAGGGGTGTAATTAGTTATTATTTATTTCCCTAAATCACAAAGACAGATCACTCACACTCTATCTAGTTAGACCCAGACTTAGATCAGACTCAAAATATCTTTATTCCGGCGAGCCAGCCAAATATTGTCGTAAATTTATTTTGAGAGAAAGAGTCTTAGAAATAGTAGTCCGGTTTAGGGTGTAGATTGATGATGAAAGGCTCAGTGATAGGAAAAGGTTAGCGAGTGAATATGATGCTCCACAGAGTGCTGGAGGAGAGTAAAGACAGACTTATTTACGACAAATCGTTTCTCTCAATCTTCTCTTCCACTCTCCTGGTCAAACAATTATTTGCCAGTTTTCCAGACACACATCTGCGCTCACACCGATTTGGTGCTTCAGACACACAGACGACGTGGATACAACTATCTTAAACAAATATGAGGGATTTGGGCCTTGGTAGACCAACACAGTACTATATATGTTTATGCTGTTTATTAGCATGTAAACTCAATCACAACATCCAACAGGTTACATAAAAATTATCATAAGTACAGAAAATACAATTAACAAGGTGAGGATGGGGTAAAGAAGATTTGTATCGACTAAGCCCTTCCCGCTTATTAGACAAAGGTAATCCCAGTCCCAAGATAGATAGTTATCAGGAACATAGGTAATGAAACCTAACAATGAAGTTAATTACTCTGAAAGAGGTGTTACAATATTAGTTATGGTGGTAGACAAAAATACTGTTATCCCAATTGTGTCTTCCCTTTACTAAGCAAAGAAAAAAAGGGGCGGGGGATGAAACAGAGTTAACAAATTATCCCACTTAAAGGAACAATGCCGGGTATACAGAAAAACGTAGTACCCGGTGGGCAAGTTAACAAAGGGTTTTGCAAAAATAAATCTCCTGTCATTCATACACTCTGTGAGGATCCACACTCATATACACCACACACTTACCGATTTCAGCATCAGACAGTCCATAGCATGATATACACAGTAATTAAACTCTTTACATGTGAAAACTGTCTAGTCCTTCTATGTCCCGCCCCAGATAATGCGAGGTTTCACTGAGAGCAAATATTCCCGCTTATCGCCGGACTTGAAGTTCTAAGAGTTCTTGTGTTTTATTATAAAGAAACGAGTCTATGGGATGGCACTGACGCAGTTCGGCATAGGGGTGAAAAATGAGGTGATGGTATAATCCTTCAGTGCGTGATGATAGCCACTGACCGGTAAAGTTTTTAATCCAGTGAGGAAAAACTAGGCTCGGTCACAGTCAGGTAAATCGGTATTCTCTCACATTTAGAGCCGTACATAAATTATTGCTACTGGCACTGTTCATCTTCCAGTTTATCTCACAGATTGAAATTTAAATTTGATGATAATATTTTAAATGTTCTTGGGTAGGCTTTCTTTCATGTAATTATGACCGCTAGGCCGCACCGGACCGCCACAAGATTAAATTTTAAAAAAAATGTCTCATAAAACTGTCTGGAAGTTTAAGAACCGAGTATGGAAACTCTCTGTATGATTTATTAATGATGCTGGGATCGCAAAGGTGATCATTCTAGAGAAAAAGATATAAAACCCATGACAATCATAATCATACTTCAAAAATCAAATAATATTCTTAACGCGCGATAAATTTACCGTTAAGGCTATATATATATACACTCGCGTATTTAATTATGTATTTAAGAAAACACGTCACGAGTCTAATGGTTAAAATACACATCTTTATATATAGGACTTAACTAAATTTATTAATTATAAATTCCTTCGCGACTTTAAAAGTTACTTTAACATTTAAACATCTATTATTTTCGGAAATGTTATAATAGATATATCATTACATTTACCACTGGAACTTTTGGGATGAGTTTAATAATTAAATAGATTAAATAAACACAAAATCCAGTGAAATAAAAAGAAAGCCCCAGACCACTGATCACTTTAACAAATATATTATACCGTGCACAGAAAAAGAAACACTCCAATTTGTAGCCACCAATTTCAGATGGGAATCTAGCAACTTTCTACTAATAGCTAGTGAATCTTAAAAATCTCTGGCACTGAATGATCCCTGGCTTTCTAGTGGTCTGTATATATTTAAAATGGAATTAAAGATGAGGGGGGCATGAGAAAGTTGACACTTTTTTTGATCTTAGGAGACTTTCGGGGATCTGACCGACAGACTAAAGAGGGATGCCGTCCCCTGGTTTCGTTGCGTCCGATTCGTCTTCGATCGGTTCAGCGCTTAACATAGAGGTGCGAAGATTCCGCCAGGGAACTTGCGTCTCGTTTTCGGGACCACTACTGCTTTTGATGTCTCCCGCTCAACGTTCCTGAAACCACTTCCGTGTCTGTTTGATCCTGGTCGCTACTATCTGTTTGATGAAGGCAACGCCCATCACTGGCCAAGTTAATGAAAATAACTTCATATCATTGCTCAGGCGATGTCCGTGGGCGTGATTTAATCTTTCCTTAAATCAATGCGATGACCAGAATGACCGGTAGATAAACTGTCCACATATTAATCAGCCAACGTGTTGGCCATCTGCGTGGAACGGTTTCATAGCAATGAGTCCAGGTGAAAAGAAATTCCCGTTTGATGAAGAGTTACCAAAATATTCGGGGGCTCTGGTGCTATCGAAGGGGTCGCTACAAAGAGTCGTGCTACAACGATTCAGGGCTAGCTGAGTTCGTCTGTGACAGACCCCCAGGACGACCCCAAGTCCGCTAGGAGGACAACATTAGACAATCTTTAAAGGACCGAGGGATAGAATGGAACCAGGCCAGGAGGAAGACAGCCGATAGAATAGTATGGCGCTCTCTCTTACAAAACTCTACACCTCACGGTAGAAGAGGAACGACTAAGATAGTAAGTAAGTGTGGCATTACGTCGTCTGTTAGGTTTGATAAATGGTGAGGCATCACGTGGTCTGTTAGGTGTTTGATAAATGGGGAGGCATCACGTGGTCTGTTTGGTTTGATAAATAGTGAGGTATCACGTGGTCTGTTAGGTTTGATAAATGGTGAGGCATCACGTCGTCTGTTAGGTTTGATAAATGGTGAGGCATCACGTGGTCTGTTAGGTGTTTGATAAATGGTGAGGCATCACGTCGTCTGTTTGGTTTGATAAATGGTGAGGCATCACGTGGTCTGTTAGGTGTTTGATAAATGGTGAGGCATCACGTGGTCTGTTAGGTGTTTGATAAATGGTGAGGCATCACATGGTCTGTTAGGTGTTTGATAAATGGTGAGGCATCACGTGGTCTGTTAGGTGTTTGATAAATGGTGAGGCATCACGTCGTTTGTTAGGTGTTTGATAAATGGTGAGGCATCACGTCGTCTGTTAGGTGTTTGATAAATGGTGAGGCATCACGTCGTCTGTTAGGTGTTTGATAAATGGTGAGGCATCACGTCGTCTGTTAGGTGTTTGATAAATGGTGAGGCATCACGTCGTCTGTTAGGTGTTTGATAAATGGTGAGGCATCACGTCGTCTGTTAGGTTTGATAAATGGTGAGGCATCACGTCGTCTGTTCGGTGTTTGATAAATGGTGAGGCATCACGTCGTCTGTTAGGTGTTTGATAAATGGTGAGGCATCACGTCGTCTGTTAGGTGTTTGATAAATGGTGAGGCATCACGTCGTCTGTTAGGTGTTTGATAAATGGTGAGGCATCACGTCGTCTGTTAGGTGTTTGATAAATGGTGAGGCATCACGTCGTCTGTTAGGTTTGATAAATGGTGAGGCATCACGTCGTCTGTTAGGTTTGATATGACGTCCCTCGTTTAGCTTTCATGATCATCATCATTTCCCTTATTGCTCCAAACAGATCATGGATCTACCACGGCCGCTAGTCCCTGGCAGTAATGGTTTCTCTAACCTTTTGGCTGACATGCCAATGTTCTTCTTCTTCGATCCTTAACCACCGACCGTCAAAGCAGTCAGTGGCCATCACGCCTAGTGGCGTCTTGTAGGGCAACAACAAATTGATTCCACTTTGCACGGTCGGTGGCCATCCTTCGTACAGTTCCCCAACTCTGGTTCATTCTTTGCATCTCAGCCTCCACAGTCCTCCGCCAAGTTGTTTTTGGTCGGCCTCTCTTTCGCTTTCCTTCAGGGGTCCAAAGCATAGCTGTTCTTGTGATGGCATCGGGGTCTCTTCTGAGGACATGACCAACCCAGCTCCAGCGTCTGCCAGCTATGATGGTATGCATGTCCTCTTGCTTGCTACGAGTAAGCAGATCTTGGTTGGTGATGGTATTCGGCCAAAAGATTCGGTGAATTTTTCTTAGGCATGTTGTGTGAAAAGAGGACAATTTTGACATTTCCTTCTCTGTGACTCTCCAGCATTCCGCACCATAAAGAAGCACAGAAAGCACGCAAATGCCAATGTTACCAGTCCTATATAGAACCACATGCCTGAGGTCATATTAACCTTTAATCTTTCTTTGTCTTCTTTGAGACTCCCGGGAACCACACATGACTTTTTTTTTTTTAAAAGAAAAAGCATACCGTTCAACCTTTGATGGGTTATAATTATGATATATAGTGCAGTAAATTGAAAATAATAATTTTGATTTCCGATATCTAAATATGGTATCGTCTCCTCACTCCACTCAGCCCAAACAGAGTTAAAAAAAGAGTAAAATTGTGTGAATGAATGTGTGTGTGTGTCCTCCCCTTTCCAAAAAAAAAAAAACGAAAAACAAAATAAAACAAGAACAAACAGATACAAAAAAGTCTTTCACAGCTGCCATGTTGTTAACAAGTTGGAGAAGGGTGGGTGTGACGGTATTGTCTCCCCTGCTTCGCAGTAGTGGTCAAACAACGGTCACACTTAGAGTATAATAATGATGAGGGTATTTGAAGGTATCAAACTTCGCTCAAGATTTCTTTTGACAGAGATATGAGAATGATGCTTCTACTTCAGGGAGCCTCACATGATTTTAAAGAAAAGCAAGCATAACAACTGAGATCAGCTAAGCTGTTATGAACTTATTATTCGACCGCCCCTGTTGTGAGGAGATATTGATTCGTATTGTCTGAGCCCCCCAGTTGAAGTCGATTCGACAACTATTAACCTAATAGCTCTATCCGGTTAGATATTTAGAACAGTATGAATCATACATTTACTCAGTAACCTTTATTGGGAGCAAACTGCCACAGTAAGATCTGGAAGGAATTATTCACCATACATAGACATAAAAAGAGGTGTCAGACAAGGTTGTGTGCTGTCCCCCTGCCTATTTAATTTATACACCGAAAAAAATTTTCAAACAGATACAGGAAATACCAGGACTGAACATCAGTGGAAGGTCAATAAACAACCTTAGATATGCAGATGATACCGTGTTGTTAGCTGAAAGCGAACAGGAGTTACAAGAACTAGTGAAGCAAGTGAACAGTATAAGTCATGAATATGGACTCGACATTAATATTGAGAAAACAAAAAGTATGATAATTAGCAAAACAGACGATAAACCCACAATAAAGATAAGCGTAAATGGGAAAATCCTGGAACAAGTCAAGAGCTACGTATATCTTGGTCATATAATAACAGAAGATGGCAGATGTGAAACAGAAATCAAGAAGAGAATAGGAATGGCCAAAGCTACATTCAACAACATGAAACATATACTGACATCCAAACAGTTATCTCACAAATTAAAACTGAGAATCATAAAGTGTTATATATAGTGTTATATATATTCTGCATTTCTGTATGGTGCAGAAACATGGACGATGAATAAGCATTTGGAAGAAAGAATTGAGGCTCTTGAAATGTGGATATATAGAAGAATGGGGCGTATCTCATGGAAAGAGATGAAAACAAATAAGGAGGTCCTAGAAAATCTAGGTATGAAAAGAGAACTAATGAGGGAGGTCAAAGTTCGGCAGCTAAAATACTTTGGCCACATAAAAAGGCATAACACCGTTCAGAAGACCATAACAGAAGGGAGAGTTGAAGGCAAACGTGCAAGGGGAAGACAGCGCTATAAGTGGGAAGATAACATCAAAAGATGGACAGGAAAGAGTCTATCAGAGTGCACCACCAAGACAAGAGACAGAAGACGTTGGAGATCCATTACAGCCAACCTTCGTTGTGGAGATGGCAACTGATGATGATGATGAATCATACAGGTGCAGGCACACATTTCACTCATTAGAGATTAATCCAGCTATAGATGTAAAATTACAGATAAAAAGGTTTAATAATCACTTATAGTTTAACAAGATTAAAATAAATAGAGTTGTTTATTAAAAAATAAAGCACTAATATTTTCCTCATTGATCGATCTAAATTGTTGGTGTATATTTTATTTTATTAAAAATACTTAGCAAGAAGCCTGTAAAATTTACATTAGTAAATAAATTGTTTACACTTACCCCAAAATTTTGGGAATACACACTTCTCCTGGCGCAGATTAGAATGGACCCACAGCCCTGTATTTAGATGCTGTTCAAATCACTTAAGCGAGAAATTTTTCTTATGGCGGGTGAAACACTTGGTCTGGAAATCTATAATTCCTCTTACGACTCCTTGTGATAAAATTCCCAAGTTTCCAGTCTTGTATTAAAATTGCTGGTTTACTTGTACTTCCAAAGTTGCCTAATACTCGATCTGGTACTTATAGTTGTGGAATGATAAGTCCTATCCTCTTTCCTCTGGCTTGAAGGAGGTGTTTAGTTGACGCTGCGATGCAGTCTGTCTGTGTCTCCGAGTTTGTTAGATTATATCTTCTTCTTCTTCTTCCTCGTTCGCCCTGAAAAGGACGGTGGTTGCGTTGTGTCTGTTTGCGCTTAAGCTGTGATATCTGCACCTTTTGGTCGACACATCCGACTTCTGCACGGCATTTTTTTGGGACCGGGTTTGCCTTCCCATTTCGATCCGTACTCGCTCAGCCAGACTGCACTGCTGCAGACTGTTTCCAGGACCACCACGTGGAGGGGGAGTACGGTCTTGATCAGCTCTGGTTCGCTGATCCTGATGCAAGCAGTCAAGCTATGGGTCGCTGACTGCATTCACTATTGCTGCATCTTGGGGTCCCGTTAGATTATATCTAACAATCCTTAGTTTCAAATCCCAGCTGTGTTTCCGCCGAAAGTTCCAATCAAATCATAGTAGATTCTGGCGAACTAATCCAATCTATCTAGCACTGTTTGGGTGGGGACGTTTATCATTACTCATCCCATGCGTATTTGAAAATATTAAATTTAATATACACGCTTGGCCTCTTACACAGTGATGTCATATCGTTACCTAAGACTTCCGGCGCACCTCTGTTTATCACCTTTATCTGCGTGCCTCCGCCAGACAGATGTCTGGTCAAACCATATTGATTTCTTTCATCATATCACAAAACCGCCTTGTGTCAACATGATGTCGTAGATTTTTTGATAGGAAAATTAAGACTGAGTTTGGTCCCTTCTGAATAGATTTGAATAGGTGATTGGCACCGTGAGAATTAGTAAAACAATAGTATTTCCACACAGGTGAGATGATAGACTGTGGTATAGAGGCTGTCGCTGAAAGCGAAAAGAATTCTTCTCTCTCTCACCTATCCTCTACGACGGCCTTTACAGGGTCCGACAGTCTAAACCACATATATATTACATATAATTCTATCTACTCACGGACACGCACATACACGTGACGACAGTTAAACACACAGACGTGGGAAATCTATAACAATGAATATATATATTATTTGAACGAGCTGACCAACGCACTGATTTAGTTCAAGAGAAATTTTTATTATTATCATCGAAAAAAAATCTTCTCACAACACCAAAAATTACATCAAGGAAAAACATATACAAATAGGCATAGAATTCAAGAAAAATGCTACAAGGATGATAGCCCGTTAGAATCTTACTCTAGGATTAGCCCACAGCCCCGTTAAGAGAACAGATGATGGCCCAAAGAGTTATAGATACATAGGGTTGAGTCTAAGAGGTTTCTTTCTTTCTCGTAAATGTATGAACAGAGTTGAATAATCTGATTTAGCCTAAGAAAAAAGAAACTCTAGCTTTTGTAACAAATTCTGCAGATTAAAAAAAAGTTAAGACAGCAAATGGGTGACAATAATACACCGGTAAAATAACACTCAGACCTGTGTACCCTCATTCATTCAGCCATGGCCTTGCTCTCACATATATACTCACAACTTTGCTCGTTGCCTATGGGAACATAATAATTCTAGGACCTTCACACAGACCCGAAAATGCAGTCATTGACCAAGAAATCCCCAGTTCCAAAAGACGTACTAAACTCTCAGGGAACGATTCCTTGGGTGTTCTAATTTTTCGAATGTCTGATTAAGTCACATAAAATTTGTCCAGGCACGAAAGTTAGCGGAGCACAACGTCATTAGCTTTGATTTCTAGAATTTCAGGAATGTCAGATCGGTGTCTACTTGCAGGAAGATACTATATTTGGTCACCACAATACTAGTCACAATCTCTGTCGGAATATTAATGTTATTCTTGTAATATTCTCGCCGCCAGGCAGCATGTACATTTAAATTTGTGGAGCAATATGAACTGGCTCAACAGCCCAATATATATTTCTAGTCTTTAGAAACCGTTAGTGGGATTGCTATTACTGTCTCTCTCTCTGATGGCATCTGCACTGTCAGACCAGTGTTACTTGAAACAAAAAAAAACCCACGTGGTTAAAGATAGGAACTGTCTATGCTTCACACAAATATGTCTCTTTACTAAACGCTGGCAAGTTGGGTACCACCGTTACACTATATAAAATGGAAAGAACACATATCAAATAATTTACATATATGTACTCAGTATAACTTACATTTTAAATAGCAAGCCGACCGCTTGACTTAAAATTTAAAACTTCCCGAGAAATAAGTTATATATATAAAAAAAATCGATCATCATGAATTAGGAATATCATGCGTATTCCGTCAATATTCACTGATGTCGCATCTAGCATTTATAAGTTAGATATAAAATATTCTCTCGTCTGATTATTTAGCAGTAAAATTAACTTCATTGTAGCTACATTATTGTTTAATGCTAGAAATTATAATTTATTCTGCTATCCACTGAAACACGTCACTAGAAAATAATACAGACTATATAAATTAAGCACTCTGTTCAAAAGAAACTAGTTAAAATCAGACAAAGGGCCCCAACTTATTTCGCCAAGCGAAATGATCTCCCCTACTCCAAACATTTACGTCAGCTTAACGCGTGTCGTAACTGCCACCTACTGACCGAGATGTACGCGTGTCAGCTTCAAATCCCAGACAGCCTGTCTGCGGCGCGGAACGATTTTTCACGCCACGCCAGGTTTTTCTAACGAAAACCCTCATGCGTTTCTGCAAACTGTAGACAGCTGTCTCGTTCCTGCACTGTGAGGATGCCGTGTTTGACACCTACGCTAGTGTCAGGTGAAAAATGGTAGACCAAAAGTCTGCTCTTAGTCTGGGTATGAAACATAATCACACCTTTCGTCTACTGACATCTATGTAATAGAATCACTATCCCAGTATGAGAAAAAACGCAAGGTAAAGTTTGAGAATACTGAGAAAATATTTTTCGCAACCGAGTGATGCGAAAAATACAGGAAAAAAAAAACCAAGTAAGGAAAGATAATAAAATAAAGGATGTGGGTGAGAGAATAGGAAGAAGATGTAGGCAATTTAATGATATAAAGACCTACGTGACACATGATCAACAGCTTTCCAATGGGGTCGAATGTTTGACCGTCCGTTTCCACAGGCGGTCAGACAGATTGGGCGATAAAATATTATCGCTGGCCGGGTCACCAAACCTGGCGAATCGTAACAGTCTGGGAGTGGAGTGTGAAACAATAAGATACGCATTACTCCCATAGCAAATACTGCTATAGGGGAGTGGCGTGTTAGAGAATTCACCATGCTATGTCCAGCATAGAGCAAAATAGTGAAAATAACGAATGAAAAGGCATGATTTATGCCAAATAAAAGCGATGAGTGAGAAAATGAAGAAAAAGAAAGGATACTGCCGGAGGTCTGAAGGTGTGAAAGATCACACAAAAGCAAACGTACAGACGTGTCGTCACAGCTGCAAGATAATTGCCACTAACCTTGTTGTCTCACTTATCCAATATGGACAAAAGGTATCAGTTCGCAAACATGACGTGCCCAAATACACGGCCGATTTCACTGGAAAGTCGGAAGATATCAATCTTGCTAAAGATTATGACACGGTGTAAAGACGTTATTTCTTACTACACCTGTAGTACACCACTGTAAAGTATCAGTCTGTCTGCTCTGTAAGGAAGAGTGGTGTGTTGTTGAGATCAGGCATGCTCCAGTCTACCCAGCTGTAAATGGGTAACTCACCCTAGTCCTGAGTTAGGGAAGGCAAAGGCTCCAGGGGAAGCAGGCCCTAAACTTGGTCACTTCAGCCGACGCAGGATGGTGTATGTATGAAGTAGTAGTGTAGAGTGTGATTACCGCGAATGGTGTACTGTTCGTGTGCTGACCAATATAATCACTCATACACATGTGTCTACAAGGCACCAATGCAGACTGCTGGAATCTTAGTTTACTCAATTTATTCAGACGTACACACTGGGACATACGAGTACATCAGGCTTTGTTGACATAACAATTTATAGGTATACATAGCAGATCTGAAGTCATGACACATGCAGAAATAATGGGTAGTACATCAAAGTTCAATGTCATGATACATCATCTTATGAAACCACGAAAAGGGGGTTTCTAGCAGGATTGAGATCTCTCTGTCACTGTCCGATAATAAGATAAATAATCTGTTCTCTTGGCAGTGATCAAAACAGACGATGACCGAAATCCAACATGGCTACCTTCCTGAGTTGTCGTTCACTCATTCATAGGAAGAATATCAGCCAAAGTTAATTTACAATGGATATATAAAGGATTTCATAAATGGTTCCATGCAGCACTACGGTGATCAGGTTAGTTCACGTAGCCATAACCGCTGCAGGAAAATCTGTCATCTTCGTCGATACAAAACACGACACTAGCATATCGAAGCACCCAAACGTCAAGCTAGGCCTAACCGACGAGAGATCATCAAAAATACGAGCTGGGTTTACCTGGAGTCCGAATCATCTATATACTGACATAAGGAGAGTCTCTAACACAAACTATCGTAGAGACACTATCTCCTCCAGAAGAAAAAACCACTTCGTAAGACATTTTTTCTTGACGAAGGGACCAGCTCTTGAAAAACGTACCCCGCCATTCTTAGCAGTACATCGGAACTCATCACGACTTGTTAAGACAACTCATACTTCCGCTAACAAGAATCTAGTCCCTCATACCCATCCAAAATATACAATATAGGACTGATTCTACTTGTACTAATAATATGTAATACATATGAATTCAGGCCATAAACACAATAAGCAAAATAATATATTTTCTGGTCCTAAAATTAAGTACAAACGCAAGCGTACTATTCTTGCGCTGGATCGATATCCAGACCGATTACTCCTATAATCAAAAGTGTGAATCAAACATGGATTATCTCGCTTTTACAATAAACAGCATTTTCATACACAGATGGATGCATGACTATATTTTTCCCATATTAAATAACCATATCGATTTTTTTGTAATATGTGCGTCAAAAATATGCACGCAACAGATTACCACACCCCTCGGGAAAAAAAAAATGGTACATTTTTTTTTTGAAATACATCTAGGAGCAACATACAATAGGCTCACAACGCACCAATAACAATGCGCAGATGATAAGCATAAGTTTTCTGACCTTAGAGAAAGCACTTCTCTAAGTATTAATATTTCCAGAGAGGTGTCACCAACGCATACTACAATATTAGCAATGACACAATTTCCACATTAGTTTATACATAAATTCCATCTAAGATATCTTAACATCATGATCATCAAAGATGAAAAACATTGAAAAAATCAGCGGTGAATAAATATCCATGAACCGCTAAGTAGTGTTACAATCAATATATGATATATTACATATGTGTACACATTTCAACATAGAAACAATTGTATCAAAGCTGTATAACAGTTATGAATCATGTGGGCATCTAGACAAAATATCTGCCATCACATTTTCTGACCCACGGATAGCTCGCACCGAAAAATGAAATGGCTGTAGAGCAATCGCGTATCGCGTTGATCTCACGCTCTTCAGATTTTTACTCTGAATAGCCGTAAGAGCTTTCTGGTCAGTTTCCACAATGAAATGCGCGCCCAGAAGAAATCTTTGTAGTTTAAGGATTGACCAAACCATAGCCAATAATTCACGGTCTAGGACCGAGTAATTCTTCTCTGCGGCATTTAATTTCCGAGAAATATACATCACAGGATGCAGAGTTCCAGAGTACTCTTGCATTAGTGCAGCTCCAATCCCGGTGGATGAAGCGTCACTACGAAGAATAAATGTCTTATCCTTAGAAGGTAATACTAGGATAGGTGAAGTAGAAAACATAGTTTTAACCTTATCCAAAGAGGATTGACATTCTTGAGTCCAATGGACTACATTAGGAGACCCTTTCTTTAGCAAGGAAGAAAGAGGTGACATAATGGAGGACAGATTCGGTATGAATCGTCCATAAAATTGTATTAGACCTAAGAGACTTCGTACTTGCTTTTTAGTCTTAGGAATAGAAATGTTAAGTATCTTACTTGTATTATGGTCTTCTGTTTTTTAGGAACCCATGACCAACACGGTGTCCTAAGAAAGATATTTCGCTAAAACCAATACATGCTTTCGATGGTTTCGCTGTCAGGTTATGCTCGCGTAAGATAGACAATAGTTCATTTATACCATTATAGTGATCGTTCCAAGTATCACTGAAAAGACAGATGTCATCAAGATACGCAATGACATCTGAGCGATGAGATAGGATTCGACGCATCATGCGTACAAATGTAGCAGGGGCGTTCATAAGACCGAAAGGCATGAAATTCCATTGGAATAGACCCCTAGGCGTCGAAAAAGCAGTAAACGGTTTGGCGTGTTCGGATAGTGGAACTTGCCAATATCCCTTAGACAAATCGAGTTTAGTAAAGAAGTGAGAATTCGATAGTCTCGTAAGTAGCTCTTCTAGTAAAGGCATAGGTTCAGCATCGAATTTAGTCACTTGATTCAATTTGCGATAATCCACGCAAAGACGTATGTTATTGTCTTTTTTCCGTACTATAACCATCGGCGAAGAATATGCTGATGTGGATGGTTCAATAATTTTTAACTCTATCATCTCATCTAACTCTTTCTCTACCTGTGCTTGGAAATGTATCGGGATAGGATACGGTCTGACTCTTATAGGACTATGGTCAGTAAGAATAATGTCATGTTGAATGACATCCGTTTGACCAGGAATGTCAGTAAGGACATCCTGAAATTGTTCTAACATAGTAGAAACTTGTTTCTGCTCTCCTGGAGATAATTCTGGAGAAATTGCAACATCTTTCCATGATTCATTAGAGTGAAGAGGAATCATTGGAAAAGGTAAATTTACATCCGAGAAACTCGTTTCCTCATCCTGTATTACTGACAGAGATGAGTACTGTCCATGTTGGACTGGAAAATCGTCCGTTGCCTGGAAAACAGGTTGTAAATAATCAGGACGTTCATGGAATTCCGTGAGCATGTTGATGTGGAAGGTTTTACGCTTCCCATCAATATCGACGATATAGTCAACATCGGAAACCTTTGATATTATATCGTACGGACCTTTCCAAGAAATGAGAAGTCTATTTTCCCTACAAGGTAGCAAGACAAATGCTTTGTCACCTGGACAAAGTTGACGCAAACATCTCTTTTTATTGGCAAATTCCCTTGCCTTCTGTTTCGCAAATTCAGAAGAAGCAGTTGCCAATTTGCATGCTTCAATAATCTTGTGTCTAAGTGCGATGACATATTCATAAGAGGATTTTGTGTCATCGACAATATTATCAGCAGTTATAAGATCATGAAGTAAGGACATAGGACCTCGCGGTTTCGCGCCAAAGACAAGTTCAAAGGGAGAAAATCCTGTATGTTCGTTGGCGACCTCTCTATATGCAAAGAGAGCCGCGGGTAAAACCCTATCCCAATCCTGAGGATGATCTTCTGTTATCTTACCTAGTAGGTTTTTCAGAGTTCTATTCAAACGTTCCACCATCCCATTGGACATAGGATGATAAATACTACTCAGCGATCTCTCTATCTTCAGAGTCGACATTACTTGAGACATGGTATCCGATATGAGTTGGGTACCATGGTCGGATAATATTTCTGCTGGAAACCCCAGACGAGAAAATATTAACCAAAGAGCATCTGCGACATCAGCAGTAGTTATGCTCTTTAGAGGAACAGCCTCCGGCCAACGTGTGCACATATCAACACACGTCAGAATAAATTGGTGTCCTCTAGCAGACTTTATCTTAAATGGACCAATGATGTCTATCGCCATTTTTTGAAATGGCCGAATGGGAATGTCTGCAGCCTGAATAGGTGCATCATGGCGTGGACCTCTGGATTTAATCTCTTGACATACTTTACAAGATCGACAATAGATTCGTATGTCCTTATTCACAGCAGGCCAAAAGAAAGATTGAAGAACTCTAGCTTTAGTACGGGAAAAACCCATATGTCCAGCACACTGCGAATCATGAGCGTGCTGTAAAATTTTAACTCTCATATTTTTAGGCACAAGGATTTGAGAATGAATGGACTTAGCGGAGTCTTGTACCATACGTACAAGTACGCCATTCTTCATCGTAATCCAAGATTTACGATTTGTATCCTTATTCGGATCACCTTTTGTTGCCAGAGTAAAGAATTTCTTTAGAGTAGGATCATCTTCCTGCTGTTTAATAAAGGAATCGTGTGAAATCTCCAAGGGATCATCTTGGATCTGCGCATCATTATCTTCAGAATGTGAAGATTGTGGCATATTGAGAGCTTGAGCCCTAGTGATTACTGCATTAGCAGATTGCATATTAACATTTTCCCAATTAGAGATTTGCTGTGGAGTGCATTCTTTCACTCCATGAATGCGACCGATGATAAGATCAGCGATCGGATTCGGCAAGAGACATGCTTGCACCTCTCCTGTAAAGAACGGTGTAGCAATATTGATAATGGCAGTGGAGTACTTCTCCAATGTGCCACCAAATGTTACACATTTGACTATATTGCCCGTAGCTCGAGAAGGATTTACGAGTGATTGCCTCACTCCAATGGTAGTGCACCCCGAGTCGAAAAGAATTGATACCGGAGTACCATCTATTAGGCCCCTATTAAAGACAAGAGCACCCCTTCCATTATGCGCAATTGACGCATGGAGAGCGGGAAGTGGGTGACCGCAGCTTAAAGTAGAAACTGTGGTTGGATCGAATAATGTTTTGCATTGCGAACACTCAGATGCTCTAGCAAAATCGAAAGCGGAATTTGCTACACTATTGGAGTCTTTTTTATCATTATTCTGATTATCGGTGTCGTGGAACTCCTGTTGTGCAGAGTTAGCCTGGTAATAAGATTTACCATGTCTTTTGTGTTGTGATCTACCTCGGTTATAATTGTCTCTATAATTATTATTGCCTCTGTTATAACCCCTATTTGGGTTTGAATCATAATATTCATGATCATAATCATCATGCTCGTTATATTGAGTATCCCTGTAATATTGTTTCTTTTGTCTCCATGAAGCACTTGGGTAGTTCCTATAGCTACTCCCTTTCCGAGAATTTCTAACATTATGGGTACCCCTCGCGTGTCGAGGACTATCAGCCCGATTCCAGTTCTTCGAAGAAGAACCCTGATTTGAGTGGTTATCTTGGTTTTGATATTTATTCCAATTAACCTTTTTATCAAATTTATTTTTAGCTCCTTGGAATTTGTGTGAGTAATTCTGATTATATTCTGTTGCCGAAGCAACTGGCATACTCTCTTTAATGTTAGAGTTACTAAGAATCATGTCAGGGTGTGCCGTGGCATACTGGTCACAATATTCTTCCATTTGCTTTATTGTACTAGGTTTACGCTCATGTAAGAACTCTAGGAATGATTTATTTACAGAAGACATGACCTTGTCTCTTAGCAATAAATCTGTAAGACCATCAAATGTTTTCTCTGTTTTGGATAATTCAATCCATCGTGAAAGTGTAATTCGTGCTTTTGAGATGAAATCTGAGAATTCTACACCTACCTCAGGTCTCATTGTTTTAAACAAAAGACGGTAACCTTCCTCAGACAGCTGATATCTCTTTATCAAAGCTGCCCTAACAGCATCATAATTGTCTTTGTCGGCCTCTTCAACAAAATATAACTTACTCAGAGACTCCCCTTTTAGATTTTCAGACAACTGATTCACATACTGTGATTTGTCAACATTATGAGATCGACAAGCCCGTTCAAATCTAGAAAGCCAAAATGTTATGTCATCACTGGTAGGGTTAAACGCTGGTACTTTGACCTTGTACACAAAGGGTTTACCATTACCACCAGATGCCTGATTAACATTACTCATACATGTCAATTTTAATTTCTCTAATTCAAACTCATGTTCTCTTATTGCTTTTCTCTCTTCAGCTTCTCTATCTAATCTTTTCTGTTCTGCAGCAGCTTCTAGTTTTTTCTGTTCTGCAGCAGCAGCAACTTCTAGTTTTTTCTGTTCTGCAGCAGCAGCAACTTCTAGTTTTTTCTGTTCTGCAGCAGCAGCAACTTCTAGTTTTTTCTGTTCTGCAGCAGCTTCTAATTTTTTCTGTTCTGCCGCAGCAGCAACTTCTAGTTTTTTCTGTTCTGCAGCAGCTTCTAATTTCTTCTGTTCTGCCTCAAATCTCCTTTCCTCCACTTGCATCTGCAATTTCTTAAGTTCAGCAGCAGTATCAGCTTCTTTTTCTAATCTTTTTTCTTCAGCTAAGGCTTTCCTTTCTTCTGCAGCAGCTTTTTTTTCTTCTATTTGAAGTCTTCTCTCCTCAGCCGCAGCTTTTTTTTTCCTCAGCAGCAATTTTTTTTTTCTTCAACAGCAGCAGCAATTTTTTTCTCTTCTGCAGCTAATGCTTTGTCATATTGAGCAACAGCCCATTGTTCTAAGTCTTTTCCAGTCTTATCAAAAGATTTTCCTAGTGTAATGAAATAATCTAAGGTAGACATATTGTCTTCTTAAATCAGAAACCTGAAAAAGTAAATAAATTACTCTCTTTGTTAATGGGAGACAAGTCTATACCTTAGACTTAGTCTTAGTCCAAACTTGTATGGTTTACAATAACCAATGATAACTTGAGTACCTGTGGACAACAATAATTGTATCTCAAATACTGTGGGGACAAGCCTTACAAAGGTCTTGTATACCTCACTGTAATCAAAGATCACTTGAGTACCTGTGGAAAAAAATATTTCCCTTTACCAATAACTTTGGGAGACAAGCCTTACAAAGGTCTTGTATATCTCAATGTAATCAAAGATCACTTGAGTACCTGTGGAAAAAAAAATATTTCCCTTTTCCAATAACTTTGGGAGACAAGCCTTACAAAGGTCTTGTATACCTCAATGTAATCAAAGATCACTTGAGTACCTGTGGAAAAAAAAATATTTCCCTTTTCCAATAACTTTGGGAGACAAGCCTTACAAAGGTCTTGTATACCTCAATGTAATCAAAGATCACTTGAGTACCTGTGGAAAAAAAATATTTCCCTTTTCCAATAACAATCAGAAAGTACTGATCTGTACTATACTATCAGTGTATACCACTATACGTCATATGTCAACTAAAGACATTACAAATGACAAACAAGAAAAGACAATCTGAAAACATTTGCAGAGATCAAATTAAATTAAATAGGGGAAATGAAAAAAATGATCACAGAACCTGTGATGATAACTGCCATAAGATAACAAGACAAATAACGCTACAGTGTATAAACATAAGGGTGTAAAAAACTGAAATGAAAGGAAAGATGAGACCTACAATTATACAAACAAATCAAACAAAACTAAGGAACACAAAAAATGTTACAAATACAAATATGAAACAGTCGTCACAACTAACCAAATATTTGCAAACTATGTTGCAAGCAAATTTCAATTAAGAAATTGCTCCCTATCGAACGCCAGAACAAGACCAATATTACTCGGTATTTCCTGTTCTAGTCACACAGAATATAAACTAATTTAATACACAACAAATAACATGTAAGCATAAATAGCATATAGCATACAATATCATTTTATGTCATGAATGGAATGTGTTGCCAGTATAGTGTTGTAAAGTAGGCACAGTTTATTTAAATAATACTAACTTGCCACTTTATTCAGTAATAGACTTAAGTTTAAACTATTACACTGTCAATTTTTTCTCTGTTGAGCATATGAAGATCCCACGATGAACTATGCACTTTATTCAGCAACACTGCGATTCTTCTGTACATTGAGAAATGTCAACAATATTGCTCCAGATATTTTCTACACTTGATACCACTGTCCTGTGTAATACTGTCTGTACAGCGAAAAACTGTCAACAAGTGCTGACCTAGATACAGCATCCTATCGGTAATACAGGTCAAGCTGTCCTACTGGTGTTGATGTGTTCAAACAAATGTTCTTTCAGCTGTAAACTGTGATTCTCAACACAAAACTGCGTAAGCTGGACCCAGGAATCTGGCTCGCCACTGTAAAGACGTTATTTCTTACTACACCTGTAGTACACCACTGTAAAGTATCAGTCTGTCTGCTCTGTAAGGAAGAGTGGTGTGTTGTTGAGATCAGGCATGCTCCAGTCTACCCAGCTGTAAATGGGTAACTCACCCTAGTCCTGAGTTAGGGAAGGCAAAGGCTCCAGGGGAAGCAGGCCCTAAACTTGGTCACTTCAGCCGACGCAGGATGGTGTATGTATGAAGTAGTAGTGTAGAGTGTGATTACCGCGAATGGTGTACTGTTCGTGTGCTGACCAATATAATCACTCATACACATGTGTCTACAAGGCACCAATGCAGACTGCTGGAATCTTAGTTTACTCAATTTATTCAGACGTACACACTGGGACATACGAGTACATCAGGCTTTGTTGACATAACAATTTGTAGGTATACATAGCAGATCTGAAGTCATGACACATGCAGAAATAATGGGTAGTACATCAAAGTTCAATGTCATGATACATCATCTTATGAAACCACGAAAAGGGGGTTTCTAGCAGGATTGAGATCTCTCTGTCACTGTCCGATAATAAGATAAATAATCTGTTCTCTTGGCAGTGATCAAAACAGACGATGACCGAAATCCAACATGGCTACCTTCCTGAGTTGTCGTTCACTCATTCATAGGAAGAATATCAGCCAAAGTTAATTTACAATGGATATATAAAGGATTTCATAAATGGTTCCATGCAGCACTACGGTGATCAGGTTAGTTCACGTAGCCATAACCGCTGCAGGAAAATCTGTCATCTTCGTCGATACAAAACACGACACTAGCATATCGAAGCACCCAAAAGTCAAGCTAGGCCTAACCGACGAGAGATCATCAAAAATACGAGCTGGGTTTACCTGGAGTCCGAATCATCTATATACTGACATAAGGAGAGTCTCTAACACAAACTATCGTAGAGACACTATCTCCTCCAGAAGAAAAAACCACTTCGTAAGACATTTTTTCTTGACGAAGGGACCAGCTCTTGAAAAACGTACCCCGCCATTCTTAGCAGTACATCGGAACTCATCACGACTTGTTAAGACAACTCATACTTCCGCTAACAAGAATCTAGTCCCTCATACCCATCCAAAATATACAATATAGGACTGATTCTACTTGTACTAATAATATGTAATACATATGAATTCAGGCCATAAACACAATAAGCAAATTAATATATTTTCTGGTCCTAAAATTAAGTACAAACGCAAGCGTACTATTCTTGCGCTGGATCGATATCCAGACCGATTACTCCTATAATCAAAAGTGTGAATCAAACATGGATTATCTCGCTTTTACAATAAACAGCATTTTCATACACAGATGGATGCATGACTATATTTTTCCCATATTAAATAACCATATCGATTTTTTTGTAATATGTGCGTCAAAAATATGCACGCAACACACGGAAAGTGATGTTAAACTTCCAGCAGATTGAATTTGTCGTACTAATCAACTACGAAAAGGTAACATCTTATTAGATTATCAGTGATGAACGATGAAAGCGTGAACAATAAACAAAGGAACAATTAGCACGTAGATGGAAAAGTTGAGTAAGTACGGCCATAGAGAATTGAAGGCCAGAAAAACAGAAGGAACGTATTTCGTCACAGTGGGAAAGCCCGGGGTTTCTTTTTAAATTAAAGATAGATGGTCGAAACAAAAATGTCGCACCTCAGCAATCTCGGATCAATTCCTTCAAAGGCAAACACGCTGACCGTTACACAACCGAAGCGCTGTGATATTTGTTTTTAATTGTAATTATTTGTTGTGTGGTTTTTTAAAATATGCAATGCCTAATATATATGAATATTTTGAGAAGGTCATTGAAACGACGCGGGTAAGATGACAGCTCTCGGGCCTATGTTAACATCACTTTGTGTGACAACATCACTCACGTGATCCACAAATATCCACGATATTTCTCAACTCTCAAACGGTCTTGCTAATTCAGCCAGAACATGACGATTTTGCTGAACAGTTTAGATAGCTGCTGTATTTGCAAATCCTTCTCTTCCAATCTGAAGTCATCGTACGTTTGATTTATTTTCTGCTGCTTTGCTTCATATTTCAGCATTTTCTTCACTCTGCCGAGCTCAATCGCTGCTTACTTTTTTTGAGCTTATAGGGAAAAAATTACGGAACTCGAGAAGTAAAAATGTAGCGCTTGCACGTAACGCAAAATTAGCAAATCTAAAATGATATAGTGAGAGGTAGGGTAACTACGAGTAAAACCAATATTCTGTTTCACATATTTCTGTCATAACTAATGACAGACGACAACACGCACACACACACACAATCCCACTTCTGCGTTTGTTTCCGTCAAAGGTAGTTATCATAATGCCTACACATTGGCCACTCCATGATATTCGCTGTTTATATGTTTTAAAAATTAGATCTTCAAAGTATTGTAAAACGCTGTTGCTGTTTCAGCATGAAAATTAGATTGTTGGTCTCCACTTGCAAATAAGAATCTGCGACAAATCTGGAAAAAAAACTTGCATGTATGAAGAATGGGACAGGAGTTGATTGATTCTAATGGCTGTTTGAGTAACGTTGATAAATATCAGCCACACTGCGTGGTGCCCTACGTTTTATTCCTAACAATCCTTCGCCGGTTTGCTTTGCTTTTAGCAGCTAATAAACTTTAAACCGTTTATAAATTTGAGCATCAGTTGGAAATATTTGTCATTGAGAATTTCACTGTAAATTGTTCTTTTATACTGCACAAAGAATGAGGCCAAATGTGTGTACAGTTTTTGAGTTATTGATGTTCAAAGAGCGTTAAGGACAAGGGAATTTTTTCTCTCTATTCATATGTTTTACTGCAAATGGTTGTTTTTAAATGTTACTACTAAATAAAACCTATTGCAAGCGGAATGAGGTCGACATTTTACTTAGTCTTTGGGCTATTCAAGTTCAAAGGGCGTTACGGACTGAGAGACAGAAGAAAATTATATGCATATTGTTATTGTTATGCAGAAGACATCATTGCACTCCGGGCAAACCCACAGGTGCTCAGTCTCCATCAGTATATGTCGAAGAGTGTGAATGCTAATTGTTTCTGTAGCTCGCTGGTTGTAAACACAACGGATGCATATGTGTGTGTGTGTGAGTATATATATATATATAACATTATATATAGCAGTACTTCTGACATTTGCCACTTAGGCTAAGGCCTTTTACTTTTTAGTTTCTGTCACAATTGTATCCATAATTTCCTGCAACTTTTTCTTTTACATGTTGCTGTTAAGACTGTATCTGAAGCGTATTTTTAATTGTTTATGTTTGCTTATAATTAAACTAGTTAAATATTTTTACATATAAAAAGACACATCAAGCAGGGTACCATTTTTGACGTATAATGGAAATATAGCCTACAGTGTCTGACAGTTTTTCGTGACCACGTAGCGTCTATGATTCGCTAGCAAAGCCATGCAACTTACGGCCTGCGTTTACTCATTTTTAATCCACGCCTCTTTTCCCTGAAACGTAAACAAACGGAAATATTACCAACTTCCGCGACCTACCAGTCATAACAGGGAGCGAACCTGGTTTGTTTACCTGAGTTTCTCACGCGAGCTGATCTGTCAATCATCAGATATCAGACAGATGCACGTGGAAAAACACCGGACCTTTGAAGTAGTCGCACGGGCAAAAACATTTTCCCGAGGGACCCTTTGATGTTCGCACATACAGGGGGAGCAAACGCTTTGATCTCCAGAAACGGGGAAAATCTCGGAAGGAAACCCATTACACTGTTTAAGCCTCTGTTGTCGATTAGCAACGATGAGACAGAGCGACCGTAAAATCTTTTATCTGGGAAACGTAGTTTCCTGATTTCCTGCTATGCACTATAGTGTGAAAAGTAACGTCATCTATAGATCAGAGAGACAATAATGTATATAAACTTTGGCTCCTTAAATCAGTTATCAGTTGTTGCTCAGAATTGTTCAGATAGTCTAAACACGTCGTCTAGAACCATTGTGGAAGGTGTGTTAATAGCCTTCGTGGGGATTTCATTCGGATTTTCTGGTAATAGAAATGTGTGCTCAAGTGTTAAAATGTGTTAAGTTTTACCATTATAATTCACTGTGATTTACTAGCGTTAAAATTAGTGAATCAAAATAACGCGTAGATATTTCTTGCCAGTTGTTCAGTTTAATGTAATTTCCATCACCCGCTTTCTCACACAAGAAGATACGGTTTAGCTGACGGAATTAATATGATAGGTGCGACTGATAGTGGACCATAGAATTCATGTTATATTTCACTCTGAGGAAAGTGGTTGAAGTAACAAGAAGAGACATGGTCCGCAACCAGACGATCCGTCAAGGCCTAAAATCCCATCCGCTGCAGACCCAAATAGAACAGTCCCAACTAAGATGGTTTGGCCATGTCTGCAGAATGGGAGAAGATCGGCTACCACGACAAGCATGGGAAACAAAGAGCCAGGGATCCAGACCTCCAGGACGACCCAGAGTCCGCTGGGAGGACAACATTAGACAATCTTTGAAGGACCGAGGACTAGAATGGAACCAGGCCAGGAAGAAGACAGCTGATAGAATGGTCTGGCGCTCTCTCTTCCAAACCTCTACACCTCACGGTAGAAGGGGAACGACTAAGTAAGTAAGTAAGTAAGTAATTATATATGTGACGTGTTAAATATCATACTACTAAACAAACAGACGCCGACAATCTAATAGCTATTAATGACAGGCGATATTTGTTAAGTGCGCGTAGGAATAATTAAATAATAATTGACATTATGTGCTGATCGTTGACCGGGACAGGAGGGGAAAGGCTGCATGCCTCAATCAAACCTGCACTCGCTAAGCGACGCGCGATAGAATAGGCTAAAGACACCGTGTGCCTTTTAACTTTAATCAGGACTGACGGAGAGGATAAGAGATCGTCGTGTCCCCTTCCGTGTATACATATGTAGAGATATAAACGTCGTATTTTTTTTCATAATGTTTCTCTATTCTTAAGCAGACCTGATCAAACGGCAACCAGCGATCTATTTTGGTCCTTTTCTTCAGCTAGTGGTTGATAAATGTTGTCTTTTTCTTGGCTTACACGTCCCCAAGTTCATTTGTGAACAGGATTGGCCAAAGAGACTAATTGACATTTTAAATGGTAAATTTAAATGGACTTTTATAACCCAGAGTTCAATGGTTTAATTTTATCAGCCCACTGGGTTGTGAAAGATACAACAGTTCTCCCGACTTTTGACAGTCGTATCAGCGGATTTATCCAGAAGAGTTACGCTGTTTCAAAATCGGCACTCACCACAGAGACAGCCGATAGGATTTATCGTCAAAATTTATAAATTGTAACAGTTTTTAGCAACCAGATGTTTTAAAATACTGGAGGTATTTTTTACTGTTTACTGTGAACACAGATCGCGAGTTTTTTTTTTCTACCCTAACTCTTCGAGGTGACATTTGTCTATCCAGGAATCAACCACCAAATTTGGCGTTCCCCTCATAAAATCTTATTTGTTATCGAGGAAAGACTGGGGCCAAATTTGGAAGATAAAAACTTCTTGAAGGTTATGTTCAGGATACTTGTATGTCCAAGGGATATATCACCCAGATTAGGTAAGCGTTATTGAGTGGCCACTGTATGTCAGACAGAGAGAGTGAATATTTTCTTAGTTACAGAAACTGTAGCATCTTTGGTTTTGCTTAAATATTGTTTAATTTACTGGATAGCTTTAGTAGGAACTTTGTTCTTTTCTTTACTGTCTATGATGTAACATAGTGCTAACCTTTAACCTTTGGGGTTATTAACTTGTTGGGTTTTTTTCTTCTCAATGAGGGGAGGGCACATGTATTCTGTTATTTTTCTATGTATGAAGTCTGATTTTATTTGATCTTTCTTTATATATTCGATGTTGTAAAGTTAATGATAATAAACAACAAAAAGAACTTAACTTTGTGTGTTGGTCAAACCCATACCCAATTTACCATAGTTTTTTCACGTTTGTGTGTCTTGTTGACACATAATTGTGTGTGTGTGTTTAGTTAAACTTATATTTATAGATATAGGGAGGTGCAGATTGTCTTGTACTAAAAGATAGTCGTATAGATAGGCTGGACTAGAGAAACTACTCATTCCAGAGATAGATCTTCTCCTTAAACTATTCACTCGTGAAATCTATTCTCACACTTTTACTCCTCACGTACTATCACCATCCACTCTACTCAGGCGGGACTATAAATAACTTTCAAACCTATTTAAATTTACGACATCATTACAAAAAAATGTTCGTGGTAAAGGTGCAAGGAGACGACAACGATGTAAGTGGGAGGATAATTTCAAGATATGGACACGTTGTTTAATTAGGGCTGCTGAGCTTTTCGCTCTTTTGCAGCAATACCAAGTTGAAGACTCCTTGGTATTATCTAGGCTGTAGATCTAGGCTCTTCTTGTGGCTTTTCTGCCATTCCAAAACGTGCTGAGTTGAATTCATGAGCTCCAGTTTCTCCAGGATCGTCACATCTGATCTCAAGCTAGGAGTAAGAAGTGCGTGGTATACTGTGCATTCCCCGCCCTCCAAGGGGGCTCTCCAACTATGTAGAGCTAAAATACTGTACTCTGGTTCTGGGCTTTCCCAAGGAATTGTCCCGTCCCGCACAGAGCTACTTCTCAGCTCAGTGCCGTCTTAAGGCATGGGCACACTGGACAGTGCCCAGGGGCCCCACGATTCTAGGGGCCCCATGCTGGGATGCTGCTTTATTGTTCAAAAGACATCATTTTTATTCCCGTGAGTGGGTAGGGCTGGTAGGGGCTAGTGCATTGCTTTGCCCAGGGCCTACAATGCTGTTAAGACGGCCCTGTCTCAGCTCCCTCTGCCTATCACTGGGTCCATAGTGAGATCCTCCTGCGTGCAGTCAACCAGATCAAAGCCAAAAAATGACATTTGGGGCTCAATTGACTTCTCCAAGCTTAGTGTGCAATGCTGAATTCTCAACAAGTTTCACCACATGGACAGGAAACAGGCACTCTGCGTTTCATGAACGCATGAGTAGTGATCCTTTACAAGGAATCTTCCATTTAAAAACATCATTCATCTGATTTAATAATTTATGATTGGGTTTCACAAACACTATGTCACAAAATTTCAAACCACATTTTTTCCAAACTACAATATTAACATGGAGAGAATACGTCACATGATGATGATGACAATATTAACAATGCATGCCTAAAAGCCCGGGGAGACAAAAAAGGCCTAGTGCTCCCTCATCAGGCATGTCGTAACAGACAAATACTATAAGGTTGTGCGTGCGACTGGTAACCTCATTATGTAAAACATATGTCAACATGAACCAGCACTCCACAGAACATATACACTGACGTTGGCATCTTGAAAAAGGCCATTGGTTGTCGTGGCTCTATGCTTTGTATGGATCGAAAAAGGGATGGTAATGATAGATAGATTGCTTTACCTCGAAACAGCTCAGGTCTGTTAAAATATGATAGATAGATTGCTTTACCTCGAAACAGCTCAGGTCTGTTAAAATGTGGTCATGCAAACATAGCAATTGTTGGACACCTGTTCTAGGGTAAAATGTTTTATTTATTTTAGTGGTTCTCAACTATGTTGACAGAGGCATGCCTTGGAAGGTTGACCAGGCCCTTAGGTATCGCCTGGTGTCTCTCGATGTACCGCTAGGGTAGGGTTCCCATAATGTTTTGTTAAAAAACTGGGACATTTTCAAATTTTTACCTAAAAAACCCGGGACATTTTGTAAAAAAACGGGACATGTTAAAAATTAAGGTCAAGCACAAATAAATCTATTATATATTATATGTTGCACTTAAAATAAGATACTGGTATAAAAATACACCCATTAACTAACACAACGTCCACTTTAAAATAGAATTCTAAATTACAAACATACTTAATTAGAAAAATCGCACCTTTAAAAAATACACAATAGTCAAGTTTATATTTCAGATTCATCAGAATATTTATCAGATTTATGGGCCTGTTCAAGAAGTTTTTTTTTCTTCTGATATTTGGACATAGAACTCAGTACAAGAGAAATCCTTAAAATTGGCCTTTATAATGGCAAGCTTTCACTGTCTAAATTTTAAGTCTGTTTTTTTTCGTCTGTCCAAAGCGCATTTATTAATGAAAAAACACGTGCAACAGCTGCATTGGATCCTGGCAGTGCCAAACAAAAACTAACTAGGCATTTCAGGTTCTCAGCATTTATATCCTGCTTTGTAAAATGAGCGAACATCTCACACCATTTTTCACTGACACTTTGATCCTTCAGTTCACTCCACACATCAAATTTGCTTTCACAATATTTTTTCACACATGCAAACTCATCAAATAAGTCCTCTTCATTCACAGTAAAATTTGGTGACACTGTCTTCGTGAATATGTAGCTTTCTTGGATGTTCTTCCAAGTCACAGACTCCTTTCCCTTCAAATTGATCCAATCCATAGACTGAAGAGGCGTCAGAAATGGTGTACACCACTCCTGAATATATTCAATGCAGGTGTCATAGAAATCTACTGCATAGCTTTGAAACTTTTCAACTGTTATGTGTCCTTCTTTTTCTAATTCTTGCAACGGATTTCTCACAGTAGTAGTAAGAGACTTTTCTGCCTTCCTGTAGTTAAATCATTTGGTAGATGCTCACTGAACACTGTTTTGGTCGACTTTCGAATTTTTGTTCGAGATTCAAACCGAGGGTCCACTGTAACCGGAAATTGATAAAGTAACACTACTAAAACACGGAATAAAATCTGTTACCCAAAGATTTTTTTTTTAGGAAGGACCCTTAAAAAGCGGGACATTTGGAATAAATTCGGGACACCGGGACATTTTATTAAAAAACGGGACTGTCCCGGGAAAAACGGGACGAATGGGAACCCTACGCTAGGGGTACACGCACCCCCCAACTGAGAACCACGGATACATATCAATAAAATGTATGTTAACATAATTGCTTAAGCTGATGTAATTATAAAGCATTCACTAAGATCTATCTTAATGTTATTTTATTCAATCCCCTGCCTTTCATTTCTTTTCAGCCCGAGTCGGAACACACCAGGACCAACAAGATCTTTGTCTGTAAGTGTGTGGGTTTCTTAATGTATGTGATGTCGATGCCTTGTGTGGTTCTGGGGGTACCCGAGGAGACAGGGCAAATAATAGATCTACTGCTGCCTCTGGCATGTCGTAAAGGGCAACTAATACGAGATTGTGCATGGGGTTTGTGACCTCATCGTGTAAAACAAATCGCTACATAAGCAACTGGTTCAAGAGCATATGAATGCATTGGTGAGGGGTTGCTGTGAGAGCGGAGGGGAGGGGGGAACAATAGCTTCAGTGGTGGCTCCATGCTCCATGGGAAGCGAATCATGATGGTACCGGTATACATAAATCTATTACTGCACAATTTCTCCCCTGCTCTTTCTCTCTATCCTTACATGCAAGAACTGTCAATAAAAATTAAAAAATTAAACATTTGAAGCAAATGTGCTTAATATTAATCGATAATTTGCGAAATGATAATAGTCAAAAATGACAATGTAATGACAAACCGTAAAGGAGAAATGACAAATGTCATCGAAACGGGCGAAACCTGGAACCGCTGATTTAGTTCAGATTCTTGAAAACTAGGCAATGGCTTTTAGTTTCCTAAGACCCTAACACCATCTGTAGAACTTCCATGCTATGGGCTTGTGACGTGGAAATGTAAATATATCCTCAGAAATCCGACTACCTTGTTTCCTCAATTAGCGTTTATGTTTTGCGTTGCAAATCCACGCAATTTCGTTGTTTGTCTGACTCATAATTTGTAGCCACGCCTATTTTTCCTGTCTTTCTTGCGCTAACGAGTGTTTGCGTAATTTCACAACATGCCAGATAACAGGGAAGCGAATCACATTTGCTTACCCGAGTTCTCACGCTAGCGGATTTGCCAATTATCGGCAATTAGTCAGACGCGCGTAGAAATATAACGGTTTGTTTGTTGGAAGCAAATCAAGGGCGATAATATTATTCCCGTACCTTTGAAGTATTTTATCTACGGCCAGGGGGAGAGAATCTAAGAAAGCCCGTCCGCTCGCATGTCTTTATGATGTTCGTCGGCAAACGCCAGTAGAGCGAATAGCAAAACCTTTCATCTCGGAAAACTTAGATTTCTGAATCCCCAGAAACCCAGAAGGTGTGAAGTATCGCATTCTTTAGAGATATTACATAAAATCTGTATATATTCTGACTTCTTCCCTAGTCAGTTATCAGTCTCTCAGAAATTTTGGATAAATCTAATCACGCCAGACTAGGAACCATTTTATTCGCTAAATGTGTTAAATTGTCCCGTGGGGATTTAAGTTTCTGATTGTGGTAATAATTTAAGTTGTGCTTAAATATTAAATGTGTTAAAAGTTTTACCATTTTTATTCACTGCTATTCCCTAGAGTTAAGACTAGCGAAATAGCAAAACGCACGGATATTCTCTTGCCAGTGGTTCAGTAATGTAAAATCCATCAACCATTTTTTAGCTGACTTAAGTATAATGTTAAGAGTGACCGAGTTGTATGCGCATTATATTTCTTTGAGTATAAGTTTTTAAATGACAGGCGATATTTGTTAAGGGCGTAGTCATAATTAAAATTACAACTGACATCGTGCGCTGAGTGTTTATCAGGAAGGATGGGGGGACGGCTGCATGCCTAAAACCCAAATCCGTACTTGATAAGCGATGCGCGATAGTATAAGCTGAAAATACCGTGTGCCTTTTAATTTAATTAGAAGACGGAGAGGATAACAGATCTCACTTTACGCGTGATAGCATAGGATTGTCATTTTGGTTAAATGTTTGTTTTCTTCCCAATATAGGCTTGGTCAAAACCAGCGGCCAGCGTGTTTTCTCTAATTGTGCCTTTTCTCAGTTACTGAAGGCATATGAACTGTAATTTGAGCTAAACTGGACTTACAAATATCCAGACTATTTTTGTTATTCAATTTATCAGCCCGCTGCGGCAATAATCATAACATTTTTCCCGACTACTGACTTACCGGAAAGGCTTTTGAGGCTGACATAAGGAGACGATATCGGTTTGCCAAGGGTCGGGAAGGGACATTGAATGACGATGTAGACCAGAGGTTCAACACCGTTTCAGCAATGTGTAAGGAAAGCGGCGGGTCATGAATGGGATTCCGGGAGGGGAGGAGGCGGGGCTGGATGGCACCAGAAACATTGAACACCATGACGATGAGAAGGGGGGTGAAGGGAAAGAAAACAGAAGCGAAGTCCCCCAGGTTAAAGCAACTATATAGCGAGCGGTACAGTCAGCTGGAAAAGGAAGTTAAACGCCAAGCCCGAGCCAACAAAAGGAATTTCCTAGACGATCTTGCGGGACAGGCGGGGGGGGCAGCGCTGAGAAATGAACAGGGCACAGTATACAAAATAACTAGATTCATCGGCGGAGAACGAGGTGCAAACAATATTACATTAGTAAGAGATAGGCAGGGAGGTCTCGTCACGACAGCAGAGGGACAGTGGACGTGATGGGCAGAGCATTTCGGGGAGGCTCTGGGCGGGGAACCGCCGGTGACACAATTGAATGTTCCTGGGGTTGAAAACGATCTAGATGTTAATACAGACATTCCACGGGGGGGGGGGGGGGAAGAAATCGTCACAGCAATCAAAGGGTTAGGTAATGGAGAAGCTCCTGGCCATGATAACTTAAATGCAGAACTATTTGAGGCAGACCCTGAGCTAGCAGCAGAACTATTAGAACCACTATTTGCACAAGTCTGGAAAACAGGGACAACACCAACTGAGTGGAACAAAAGAATAGTTGTCAAATTGCCCAAGAAAGGAGATCTTGCAGACTGCAAAAATTGGAGAGGAATCACTCTTCTCTCAGTTCCCAGCAAAATACTGGGCAGGATAGTTATACAGAGAATTTCAAGGGCGGTGAACCACGGGCTGAGGAAAGAGCAGGTGGGATTTGGAGAGAGCAGAGGATGTGTAGGTCATATGTTTACTTTCGGGAACATTGTGGGGCGGTGCTCGGGGTGGCAGAGACGGCTGTACATTGATTTCGTTGATTTTGAAAGGGCTTTTGACGGTATGCATAGGGACAGTTTATGGAAGGTGCTGAGGGCTTATGGAGTTCCAGGCTGCATAGTGTCAATCATAAAAAGCCTCTATGCAAACTTTACGTGCAGTATTGGGCAGAGCAACCTAACTTTTGAGGTGAAGACGGGAGTGCGGGATGGATGCCCCTTGTCAACCACTCTATTTTTGACAGGCATGGACTGGGTGGTGCGCCGGACGGCAGAGGGCAGTCCAGAAGGAATGGGATGGACTGCGTTTTCAGCATTGGAAGATCTGGAGTGTGCAGATGACATTGCGCTGCTGGCGCATTCACATCGGCACATCCGGGAAGAGACGGATGGACTTAATGGGTATGGCCAGCAGGTGGGCTTGAACATCAATTTGAAGAAGTCAGAGGTCATGACGCTCAATGTGGGCGGCCCTGAGCCCATGTCAGTAACGAATCAGCAACTGGTACGGTCGGGCACCTTCACATACCTGGGATGCGTGGTGACACCAGACGGCGGGGCGGGCAAGGACATCGGCGGCAGAGTGGGCGGAGCGAGAGCAGCCTTTTTTGGCCTAAACGGCATCTGTGGGTCCTCTCAGTGCAGCACAAGCACAAAGTTAAGATTGTGTCAGAGCTGTGTGCTTTCTGTGCTTCTCTGTGGTGCGGAGGGCTGGAGGCTTGCAGAGGGGGAGATGTCGAGATTGTCCTCTTTTCACACAACATGCCTAAGAGAAATTCACCGAGTCTTTTGGCCGGGTGCCATCACCGGCCAAGATCTGCTTACTCGGAACGGGCAGGAGGACATGCGCACTATCGTGGCTGGCGGACGCTGGGGCAGGGTAAGCCATGTCCTCAGGGGGGATACCGATGCCATCACAGGGGCAGCTGTGCTTTGGACTCCTGAGGGAGGGCGAAGGAGAGGCCGACCAGGGGCAGCTTGGCGGAGGACTGTGGAGGCTGAGATGCGGAGAATGAACCAGAGTTGGGGCTCTGTGCGAAGGATGACCGCCGACTGAGCAAGGTGGAATAAATTTGTTGTTGCCTTACAAGACGCCACTAGGCGTGATGGCCACTGACTGCTTTGACGGTCGGTGGCTAAGGATCAAAGAAGAAGAATGAAGGCATATGAACCGTAATTTGAGCTAAACTGGACTTACAAATATCCAGATTATTTTTGTTATTCAATTTATCAGCCCGCTGCGGCAATAATCATAACATTTTTCCCGACTACTGACAGTCATAATTTTTTTCCCCAAGTGAATTTTTTTATCCAGGGAGAGAACGCTGTTTCATAATCGGCACTCATCCCATAGAGAGTCGAGAGGATTTATCATCAGTTTTATAACGTAACAGTCGTAGCACCTAGAGGCTAGACAATGCAGGAACTATTTCCTCATCTTTTTTAACTGTGAACGACCCGAAAACGTCTTGCTTCAATAACAATATGCGGTGATTCAGGACTCATCCAGGAAAAATTACCTCACCAGCTTTGGCGACTACCTTGAACTGTTATTAGATACCAAGGCTAGTCTGGGGCCATATTTGGGCGACCCACCTGACCTTATAGGTTCATAGTATTGTTATTGTTCTTCCCAAGGGATACCTACACCAAGTATTGGGTAAGCAAGTGTGTTTGTGGCCACAGAATGACAGAGTGAAAAAAAAACAAGAGAGAGAGAGAAAAATATTTTCCTTTGTTACAATCATTGTGCCCACTTTTTGTGTGTGTTCGCTAACTGATTATTTACTGGATAGCTAAAGTAGGAACTTTGTTCTTTTCTTTACTGTCTATTCTATATCCTAGTGTTAATCGAGGGTTATTAACTTCTTGCGGGATCTTTTTTCAACAGAGGGGAGGGCACTTATGGGGTTATTTTCATATATCTGTAAACTTGCTTTATATTGATTTCTATATGTTTGATGTTGTGAGAAGTTTAAGTGATAATAAACTAAACAAAAACTTAATTTATCGTGTTGGTCAGCCCCATACCCTATTATCCATAGTTTTTGTCACGTTTGTGTGTCTTGTTGTCACATAACTGTGTGTGTGTGTGTGTGTGAGTGGTTACCCGTATATGTTACATGTATGGAGAGCAGGATTGTCTGATAATAAATTACAGTTGTAAAGATAGGCTGGACTAGTGTATCTTCTCAATCCAGTGACAGATTCTGCCCTTAAATTATTCACTCGTGAAATCTATTTCTTATACCTTATTTCTCACTTATTTACCGCTATCACTTCTACTCAGACGGGACCAAATAAATCTCTATACCTATCTTTAAAAATTACGACAGGGCTCCAGAACTTCCAAGCTATGGGCTCCAGAAGGAAAGCGAAATAGAGGTCGATCAAAAGCTAACTGGTGGAGAACTGCAGAGCGGAAACAGAAACGCAAAGCATAAACCAGAGCTGTAGCACTCACACGAAGGCTGGCCGCCGACCGAGCATAAACCAGAGCTGGAACACTCACACGAAGGCTGGCCGCCGACCGAGCATAAACCAGAGCTGGAACACTCACACGAAGGCTGGCTGCCGACCGAGCATAAACCAGAGCTGGAACACTCACACGAAGGCTGGCCGCCGACCGAGCATAAACCAGAGCTGGAACACTCACACGAAGGCTGGCCGCCGACCGAGCATAAACAAGAGCTGGAACACTCACACGAAGGCTGGCTGCCGACCGAGCATAAACCAGAGCTGGAACACTCACACGAAGGCTGGCCGCCGACCGAGCATAAACCAGAGCTGGAACACTCACACGAAGGCTGGCCGCCGACCGAGCATAAACCAGAGCTGGAACACTCACACGATGGCTGGCCGCCGACCGAGCATAAACCAGAGCTGGAACACTCACACGAAGGTTGGCTGCCGACCGAGCATAAACCAGAGCTGTAACACTCACACGAAGGCTGGCCGCCGACCGAGCATAAACCAGAGCTGGAGCACTTACACGAAGGCCTACAAGACCCCACCGGCCGTGATGGTCACTGCTTTGTCAAAAGACGTGAAAGATAAAAGTGTTGAGAACATTGTAAGACAATATTCAGTTCATCAATGGGAGCCTCAAGACAAGATGCCCCAAGCTTAAAGTTGCTAATACTTGTAAGCTGGTCCAGGTTATCTAGTTAAGGGCATCCCAAACCTATTTACTGCAGCAATCTTATGGGGTCATGTAAGGCAATCGTGAAGGAGAAACGGAAAGAGTAGAACTTCTGATACCACAGGCATGTCGTAAGGGTAGGACTTCTGATACCACAGGCATGTCGTAAGGGTAGGACTTCTGATACCACAGGCATGTCGTAAGGGTAGGACTTCTGATACCACAGGCATGTCGTAAGGGTAGGACTTCGGATACTGCAGGCATGTCGTAAGGGTAGGACTTCTGATACTGCAGGCATGTCGTAAGGGTAGGACTTCTGATACCACAGGCATGTCGTAAGGGTAGGACTTCTGATACCACAGGCATGTCGTAAGGGTAGGACTTCTGATACCACAGGCATGTCGTAAGGGTAGGACTTCTGATACCACAGGCATGTCGTAAGGGTAGGACTTCTGATACTGCAGGCATGCCGTAAGGGTAGGACTTCTGATACCACAGGCATGTCGTAAGGGTAGGACTTCTGATACTGCAGGCATGTCGTAAGGGTAGGACTTCTGATACTGCAGGCATGTCGTAAGGGTAGGACTTCTGATACCACAGGCATGTCGTAAGGGTAGGACTTCTGATACCACAGACATGTCGTAAGGGTAGGACTTCTGATACTGCAGGCATGACGCAAGGGAAGGACTTCTGATACTGCATGCATGTCGTAAGGGTAGGACTTCTGATACTGCAGGCATGTCGTAAGGGTAGGACTTCTGATACTGCAGGCATGTCGTAAGGGTAGGACTTCTGATACCACAGGCATGTCGTAAGAGTAGGACTTCTGATACCACAGGCATGTCGTAAGGGTAGGACTTCTGATACCACAGGCATGTCGTAAGAGTAGGACTTCTGATACTGCAGGCATGTCGTAAGGGTAGGACTTCTGATACCACAGGCATGTCGTAAGAGTAGGACTTCTGATACTGCAGGCATGTCGTAAGGGTAGGACTTCTGATACCACAGGCATGTTGTAAGGGTAGGACTTCTGATACCACAGGCATGTCGTAAGGGTAGGACTTCTGATACCACAGGCATGTCGTAAGGGTAGGACTTCTAATCCCGCAGGCATGTCGTAAGGGTAGGACTTCTGATACCACAGGCATGTCGTAAGGGTAGGACTTCTGATACCACAGGCATGTCGTAAGAGTAGGACTTCTGATACCACAGGCATGTCGTAAGGGTAGGACTTCTGATACCACAGGCATGTCGTAAGGGTAGGACTTCTGATACTGCAGGTATGTCGTAAGGGTAGGACTTCTGATACTGCAGGCATGTCGTAAGGGTAGGACTTCTGATACCACAGGCATGTCGTAAGAGTAGGACTTCTGATACTGTAGGCATGTCGTAAGGGTAGGACTTCTGATACCACAGGCATGTCGTAAGAGTAGGGCTTCTGATACTGCAGGCATGTCGTAAGGGTAGGACTTCTGATACCACAGGCATGTCGTAAGGGTAGGACTTCTGATACCACAGGCATGTCGTAAGGGTAGGACTTCTGATACTGCAGGCATGTCGTAAGGGTAGGACTTCTGATACTGTAGGCATGTCGTAAGGGAAGGACCTCTGATACCGCAGGCATGTCGTAACGGTAGGACTTCTGATACCACAGGCATGTCGTAAGGGTAGGACTTCTGATACCATAGGCATGTCGTAAGGGTAGGACTTCTGATACCACAGGCATGTTGTAAGGGTAGGACTTCTGATACCACAGGCATGTTGTAAGGGTAGGACTTCTGATACCACAGGCATGTCGTAAGGGTAGGACTTCTGATACTGCAGGCATGTCGTAAGGGTAGGACTTCTGATACTGCAGGCATGTCGTAAGGGTACGACTTCTGATACCACAGGCATGTCGTAAGAGTAGGACTTCTGATACCACAGGCATGTCGTAAGGGTAGGACTTCTGATACCACAGGCATGTCGTAAGGGTAGGACATCTGATACCACAGGCATGTCGTAAGGGTAGGACTTCTGATACCACAGGCATGTTGTAAGGGTAGGACTTCTGATACTGCAGGCATGTCGTAAGGGTAGGACTTCTGATACCACAGGCATGTCGTAAGAGTAGGACTTCTGATACCACAGGCATGTCGTAAGGGTAGGACTTCTGATACCACAGGCATGTCGTAAGAGTAGGACTTCTGATACTGCAGGCATGTCGTAACGGTAGGACTTCTGATACCACATGCATGTCGTAGAAGGTAGGACTTCTGATACCACAGGCATGTCGTAAGGGTAGGACTTCTGATACTGCAGGCATGTCGTAAGGGTAGGACTTCTGATACCACAGGCATGTCGTAAGAGTAGGACTTCTGATACTGCAGGCATGTCGTAAGGGTAGGACTTCTGATACCACAGGCATGTCGTAAGGGTAGGACTTCTGATACCACAGGCATGTCGTAAGAGTAGGACTTCTGATACCACAGGCATGTCGTAAGGGTAGGACTTCTGATACCACAGGCATGTCGTAAGGGTACCACAGGCATGTCGTAAGGGTACCACAGGCATGTCCTAAGAGTAGGACTTCTGATACCGCAGGCGTGTCGTAAGGGTAGGACTACTGATACCACAGGCATGTCGTAAGGGTTAGACATCTGATACCACAGGCATGTCGTAAGAGTAGGACTTCTGATACCGCAGGCATATAGTAAGAGTAGGACTTCTGATACTGCAGGCATGTCGTAAGGGTAGGACTTCTGATACCGCATGCATGTCGTAAGAGTAGGACTTCTGATACCGCAGGCATGTTGTAAGAGGTAATATAAAGTTGTGCATCGGGCTCGTAAACTCAACATGTAAAAACAAAAGGCTGTAGAAGCCACTGTTGCAAGACCACGTGACTGTGTAGTGGTGGCTCCGTGCTCCACGGGGAGTGAAAGAGGAAAAGAGGAATAAAACGGCTTGTTTGAGTTTTGAGGCTTTGCACTGAGGCTGTCACAATACTTGAGCTTTGAACCTTTGTACTAAGTTTGGAGTCTCTGTACTGAGTTTTGAGGATGTCACATTGATTGAGTTTTGAGGCTGTCACAATGCTTGAGTTTTGAGTCATTTAAATCTGATTGATTTTAGAGACTGTCACAATGATTGCGTTTTGAGGCTGTTACACTGAGTTTTGAGACTGTCACATTGATGGACTTGTCGAAGCTGTTACATTGATTGAGTTTTGAGGTTGTCAAAATGCCTGAGTTTTTAGGCTGTTAATCTATTGATCTTTGAGACTGTCACATTGATTTACTTTTAGAAGCTGTTACACTGAATGCATTTTGAGGCTGTTAGTCTGATTCTTCTTCTTCATTCACCCTCAGATGTCAACTTGAATAAGTTCAAAGTTCACCCTCAGATGTCAACTTGAATAAGTTCAAAGAAAGCAGTGGTCAGCCTGAGGCTGTTGATATCTCCGTAGATTTTCTCCAGGAATGGTACTGGTGATGACCATATGCGTTTTCTCTGTTCCTCATATGTTGGGCACATTTGAAGCAAATGTTGGGCAGTCATTTTATCAGTGCCACAGTCACACTCATCCGTAGTTCCTATCTTTAATTTGTTGAATAGATGGCATCTCAATCTGTTTTGACCTGTGCGAAGTCTGAAGATTACCGCTTGTTCACTTCTGCTGAGCTGGTAATACGAATCATTTTTTTGTGTGGCCTGGATGCTCTTCTTCACACTTGTGCCTGTACCTGCGCTTGATAAAACTCTTGGCCTCCTCATAAGTTATATTTGTGTCAAGTTGAGGAAGCTTTCCCCCTTCCTTTGCCAATCTAATAGCCTCTTCATTTCCAAGGATGTTGCAGTGAGAAGGGATCCACTGTATCACGACTCTTTTGTATTGCTGACATAGTCTGTGAAGTGTTACTCTTAGGTCATCCATTTCAGCATTACTTTGACTTTTCAGTGTTGTAATCACTGACAGCGCATCTGAGAAGATAGCTACTGGTTGTGACGTATAATGGAAAAAGAGCTACAGTAATCTGACAGTCTTTGTAAACTCGTAGCGTTCTATGATTTTCTAGCTAAAACCATGCATTTACTGCCTGTGTTTACTTACACAAGCGTACTTTTTCGTCCCGCCTCTTTTCCTTGAACATAAGCAAACGAAGTGTTTACAAACTTTCGTGACCTGTCCGTCATAACAGGTAGGGAATCAGGTTTGTTTACCTCGTCTTATCACGCGAGCTTATCTGTCAATCATACGATACCTGACAGACCGCACGTGAAAAACATAGAATCTTTTGAAGTTCGTACTCAGGGTAAGCTAGAATCCCCTGGGCTCTTAGATCTTCAGAAGCGGGCATTAGTACAGAGAAAACCGGTTAGGGAACAATAAGTCTCTTGATGTCGGTTGAAACCTCGACAAAAGACTGGCCGTAAACTTATATCTTGAATCTCTGTTTCTGATTCCTCGTTACACATAGCAACGTGAAAAGTAACATCATCGATAGATCAGAGAAATATAATGATATATAAACTGTGTTTTCTTAAACCTGCTATCAGTTGTCACTCAGAATTTTTGGATAGTCTAAGCACGCAGTTCTAGAACCATTTCGCTAAATGTGTTATTAGCACTCGTGGGGATTTTTCATTCTGATTTTTTGGTAATAGAAATTAGTGTTTACGTGTTTAAAAGTGTTAGCTTTTACCATTATAATTCACTTAGATTTTCTAGCTGGTAAGACTAGTGAAATAAAATAACGCGTGGCTATTTCATACCATATGTTCAGTTATAATGTTAATTTTCACCACACGCTTTCTCACACAAGAAGAGATGGTTTTAGCTGACCGATTTACATGCTAGGCGCGACTGATAGTGACAGAAAAGAATTCACGCTTATTTCATTGCGAGTATTTATTATAAGTGCCTATTATTTAATATCATACGACTAAACTATCAGACGCCGACCAAATTAATAACTACTTAACGACGTGCGATAGGGTAGGCTAAAGGAAAACACATGTGCCTTTTAAATTTAATCGGGACTGACGGAGTGGATAAGAGATTGTCTTGTCCACGTCTGTGTGCATATATATAGCTATAATGGAGGAGTAGCATTTTTCCATAATTGTTTTTCTTATATTTCTGCAGACCTGATCAAGAGCGTCCAGCGGTCTTTTCTTTTTGTTTGTTTGGTCTGGGAAATTTTACTGTTAGTTACCTGTGCCTCAATTTGGTTTGAGCGGTGCCGATCTTCATTATAAGCGTAAGCGCCAAAGATACATGAGAACAGTTCTGACACTAAAAGTAATTTAACTGGACTTACCAAACCCAGCAATATTGTTTCAATTTTATCAGCCCACTGGGGTGTACCAAAGATAACATTTATTCCCGACTTCTGACAGTCGTATTCAAGCGAAGCATCCAGAAATTTACGCTGTTTCAGAATCGGCACTCTAACATAGAGTCAGCCGATAGGATTTTCATCATTTATCAATTGTAACATTTTTTAGCAACCAGATGTTACCAATATTGGAAGTATTTTCCTCTTTTAACTGTGAACCCAAAGATCACGTTCTTACATTAATTATTGGCGGTGACATTTTGTTCATCCAGGAAAAACCCACACCAGATTCGTCGTTCACCTCACTAGGCTTTGTTTTATTAGAGGATGAACTGGGGCCAATTTGGGAAGTGAACCGGATAAATCATATATTCAGGGAAATTGTATTTCCAAGTGATATCACCAAGAGTAGGTAAGAGTGATTGAGTGGCCACTGTATGAAAGAGAGAGTGAATATTTTTCTTTGTTACAGGGAATTTACCAACATTGGATTTGCTTAAACTTGTTTACTTTACTGGGCAGCATATAATAGGAACTTGTTTACTTTACTGTGTACTCTGTAACATAGTGCTAACCTTCGACCTTTGGGTTATTAACTTTTGGGTTCTTTTTCTCCATAAGGGGAGGGCACATTTATTCTGCTATTTCATATGTATGTAAATCTGATTTTTTATTTGATCTTTCTTTAGATATTGGTGTTGTCAAGTTTAAATTTAATAAACAACAAAGAAACTTAACTTTGTGTGTTGGTCAGACCCATATCCAAGTAACCGTAGTTTTTCACGTTGGTGTGTCTTGTTGTCACATAGCTGAGTGTGTGTGTAGTTAAACTTATATTTATATGTATGAGGAGGGCAAGGTTGTCTTGTACTAAATTATAGTCGTACAGATAGGATGGAATAGAGAAACTTACCCATTCCATAGACATATCTTTTCCTTAAACTATCACCCGTTAAATCTATTTCTCACATTTTTTCTCACGTACCTATTACCATCCACTCTACTCAGACGGGCCAAAAATAACTCACAACCTATCTGTACGACACTGGTCTATGTCGTAAAGTCGTGTGTAAACCCACTGCTTTGTTTATACACTATGTCGATATACAAATATGCACAGCCAATCCACGTTCAAGGAGTCACGCAAGATGGCTGGCAGACTCTGAGACAGAATAAATTACACGAAGTCACGGTCACGCAAGATGGCGGCAGACAAAATAAATTAGGCATAAAACACTGTTGGTTCGGAACTCGGTAAAACAAAAAGTACTAAAACGCAACTAACCAATCACAAGCGTGCCCCTGCAATTAAAAAGACTAAAACGCCGCGAACCAATCAAAAGGGTTTCTTACGCAGTAGCATCTACCTGCGTCTACCTATATGTATGTGCGCGTTTTATTCAATTACACACACAAACACGAAGACCAGCCAGAACGATAGACTTGAGAAGAGAAAGCCGTCAAGACTGGTTCCTGCTTACCTGCATCCCGGGCAGACTTGCTTCACTAAGTCGAGTCAAAATCTGGCTTGTGTTAATCTTAGAGGGTAGGTAAACTTACTAAAAACTTTTAGGAGTTTTAATATGCCTATATCATATATAATGATTGTATTTTATAGTATCATGTATAATGATTGTGTATGACTGTTGAATAAGGAAACCACCAGAAAATAGCCTACACCTGTATATATTTAATATAACTTTAGGATTTTAGTTTTACTATGAATGTATCAGGTATACTGATTATATTTTAGAGAATTGGGTATAATGATTGTATTTCCTGGTATGATTGCTGAAGAAGAAAACCAACCTGAATATAACCTAATCGTCCTTGTTAGGACTCATATAACTCCAACCTGAATATAACCTAACAGTCCTTGTTAGGACTCATATAACTGCAACAATATTGTTAGGGTATATTTTACCAGCCAGTATTGCACTTATCAGAGATGGGCAGGATTTATTATAGGTGGAAGGAAACGGCTGTATCATACCTAGGTGTATAAATTATTGGATGTATTCATGTATTGAATTATTAGAAAGAACGTTTCGAAAGTAGACACCTGTCTTGTCTCGCTATTGCTAAATCATACTGAGCCATGTTGTCATTCATCCTACATGCAGACACCCGAGACACGCTCATCTCATATACACTAGAAATAGGTGGGCTTGATGACAGAAATTAGCCCCTATTTTTCCCTTGTTACAGGTTTATTCGTGACAGCCAACCTGAGGTCGTATGTTCGGGTCAATCCTGCTGCCTGGAACTTCGCAGGAGCATAGTGGTTGTATCGGAGCTACATCCTTAGTCCCCCTCAGTCTTGGGTTGGCTAAAGGGACGATCATCAGCGGGTGTTAAGTGCATCAAATTAAGAAGGACAGAACTGTTTTAAGAGATGAGTACACATTAGTACCATTTCCGTCGGCAAGTGTGAGCAATTAACTGTCTATGAAGAAAAAGTGATTTAGCGTAGTGAGAGACAAGATTAACAGCACTCCTGATAAATTTTTTATAATTGATTAACAGCACAGCTGATATAATTTTTTTCCTAGAATTGGAAGACTTGTTTTAATATATATATAAATATAAATAAATAAATAAATAAATAAATATAAATAAATAAATATAAATATAAATATATAATATATATATATATATATATATATATATATATATATATATATATATATATATATATATATATATATATATATATATATATATATATATATATATATATATATATATATATATATATATATATATATATATATATATATATATATATATATATATATCTGTTAAGTCATATTCTACGCTAGAGTTAGGTGTTAAGGATTTTTGTGTACGGTCCTGAAGTTGGTTAGTAAGTAGGTTAAGGTCATGAGATACATGACGTGTATATGCATGTGTGTGGGTGGAGAAAGGAGTAACTCTGTTAATAGTGTATTTTTGAAGTATGCAAGCTTGGAATGTGACATTTAAAAGCTCACTGTTAGAAGCACGTAGAGTATGGTTGAAGAATACTCAGTGGTGTTCATGTGTGAATTGAGGTTTACAGGACATGAGAAAAGCGTGCGAAGTGAATGAAGTTAGCATACGTGTCAGAGAAGAATACTGAGTTGTTAAAGGGGAGTCTGTGGCCATCCGTCGAGGGAGACGGTCAGTGTTTTCTAGAGTATGTGAATAGTGTATGTGATTTTGATTATAATATATTGAATGTGACGCGATGATGTACCGCGTAAGGTGTATTTACAAGGCCTTTATATAATATTATTTATGAGCGCGTTGTGGGTTTCCCGCGCTGTAAAGTTCAGGAGAAACTTTGATGCCTGGTGATTAGACCAGAGGTATAGATATATGTGCGAGGAGTGAATGCCGCACTTTGGATTAAAAGACACGTCGTTTTCCCGTGTCAGTAGGAGGTCTATGGTAAGACTATTATATGCTATTATTTGAATGCGCGTTGTGTGCTTTCCCGCGCCAATAGGAGGTCTACGTAAGCGCGTTGTGGTTTTCCCGCGCTGTTAAGTTCTGGAGGAACTTGGATAGAGATATATGTGCGAGGAGTGAATTCCGCACTTACATTGAAAGTAGGACCACAGAGATATATGTGCGAGGTGTGGATGCCGCACTTACATTGTATACAGACCATATAGAGATTTATGTGCGAGGAGTGAGTGCCGCACTTACATTGATTATAGATCAGAGATAGAGATTTATGTGCGAGGAGTGAATGCCGCACTTACATTGAATGCAGTTGTTACCAGTACGTAAGGATGACTGTATTACATATTCTAACCATGCAAGTATTTGTACTATTGTTGCTGATGTCCAGGACTATGCTGTCGATATTATATGTATGGAACTGTGACCCAGACTTCTGTCAAGTTAAATCATTCGCGTACCTACTGTCCGGTCTTCTAAACAACCACCATCATATTTAACAATATATATATATATATATATATATATATATATATATATATATATATATATATATATATATATATATATATATATATATACAGTACTTTGCAAAAAAAATGGCAGTCATATTGCTCAGCTAAATATGCTGAAATCTAATTAAATATGCATGTTCTGCCCCAAATTTACACTCCACCTAAGTGAGCAAACACTACCAAAAGTAAAAAAAAAAAATAGCGTAGAGTAAAGTCCCTTGATAATAGAGCAGACGACAATTTCTAATGCTAGTGGCAGAAAATGGATACAAAGTCAAAGTGTATGTTAATTCAACAGCTTTGGAATGAAGGAAATCAAACATGTTCCAACATTTCTAAAACCTTGAACATTTGAGCGGACTGTCTACAGAGTTGTGAGTAAATTAAAAGCATGGTAATGGAATCGAGCGAAAAGAAGGTAGTGGGGGGGGTCAAGAATTTTGGACACAAAAACCATCGGCGTCTGCCCAAATCGTTCGGGCTGGGCCAATGAAGAGTGTAGAAAACATACGGCAGCGCATGATCGATTTGGGAAACCCAGAGGTATCTAATGCTACTGTCAACCGGGAGCTACACAGGATGAATTAAACAAAAAAGCTGGTAATTTCGTCACCATTTCTCACAGAGACTCACAAACAGATGCACTTGAACTGGTGCCACGAACACCAAAAATTTGTCATGGGACAATGTGATTTTTTTCAGATGAAATGTTCTGTTTGGTCTTATCCTGCTCAAATAAATATTTGGATTAAAGCTCTGTAATGCCTGTGTACCAGCGACCGAAAACATACCATAAATTCCATCTTTGGGGAGGGGTGTCAGCAAGAGGTGCCACCCCACTGTGTGTTTTCACAGAATTCTCACGAAAGAAAGGTACATCGACATACTAGAGGGACACCTTCTGCCATTTATGCAGGTCATGTACCCGATGGGTGCACATTTCAACATGACAATGACCCAAAGCATACAGCTCATACCACCAAAGCATGGCTGCAAGAGAAGAATGTGATAGTTCTGAAGTGGCCCAGCAACAGTCCCGACCTAAACCCAATTGAAAACGTTTGGGCACTACTCAAGAATCATTTTAAAAAGAGTGGACCCAGAGATGTTGAACAATTGGTCGTCTTAGCTGAGTTACTGGCCTGTACTCTGACTCGTCAATATGACTGTCATTTGTGGGAGAGTATGCCTCGCGCAATTGCCTTGCTGGAGAAGGCACTTATTATTGTACTGAAACCACTGTTTGACTTGCCGGGGAGAGTCAATTCCTTGGTGAATCAGTTTTTATTATTATGATGAGTCTTGCGCGACAGGGTAGTAACTCGTGGTTGGCCACTCCGAATTTTATCCCGGGCACTGCCAGTGGTTTTTATTTGTAACGTTCATTTGAGACGTACCCAATAGTGCTGTGGTGGCAATTCATCCTTCTGGGCAATGGCCCGCGAGCGGTCATTCCGGTCTCCAAAATACCAATGTCTCGTTGGCGGTCGTTTTCAGATAGTCGTGGCATTTCAAGCACATGTACTGGGTGTTTTGTCTCAACGGCCTTTTTATACCGAGTATACTGCCACAACGCGTACACATTTTCAGGGTCATAGCTGGTTGAGAATCGTGTTTTGCACGTGTAACTTTCATCGTTTTCATGTAGTCTTTACACCACTCACCCATTATTCTTGCACTTTCACATTCCAGCAGCCATTCGCTCTCTACGCATGGCAAACACGGGAAAAATCCATTTGTCCAAACTTTGCTTTTTTGCCAGCACTTTTTTTGTGCATCTCGTATAATAATAATAGTGGTGCGTTTTTAATGTGCTTCAGTATATATATACGAGGGGCGTTCAGAAAGTAATGCACCACATCGTTTTTTCTTTGTCTAGGAGCTGTTTATTCAAAAAGCAATGAAATTTATAAAAATATGAAAAGTCTTTAAACATATATTATTCAAAATACATTGGATACTTGGTAAAAATTACATCGGTATTATTCAACATAAGATTGTTTTGAATCTTGTACGGCTTTATGCAGCGTGAATCAAATATATTTCAAACCTTGTGCAATGGAGTGCATTTGTCTGAAGTAATTCTATTGCAAAATTTTGTCTTGCAGCATGGCAAGTAGGTGGAAATGGGTTACATCCAACCCAATTGGTGCAAACTTCGCGTGTTGCAAAAAATGTTGACCTTCATTGTTTATCAAACCTGGAGAAGAAGGAGTGCATCTTCAAGTGTATCCGAAATGGTTGTTTGGTTCAATGTCGTATAGAATTAATTGGTGCCAAATTGGGGAAATCTGGGACTATAAGGTGGATGGGGTAGTACAGTCCAATGAACCAATTTGGTGATTTGCTTCCCGTGTTGCCAAAATCAAATGTGTGAGGGTACGCGTCATTGTCCATGTCCTAGCCGAACTTGATCTTCAGTGACCCATTTTTCATCAAGGTAAGACGTGAATGTCGCGATTGGTGGAAAAACTGAATCCTCCCCAAATGTGAAAGAATCTGCCACCTCGAAATCGTTGACACAGCAATCTGCAAAGCGCTCTTCACACCGTCGCTAAATCCGCATACGTCCATCTGCAAAGGATATGTTGAATCTGTTCTCGTCTGTGAATAGGACAGCATTCAACTGCAGTCTAGTCCATCTGATATGTTGCTCTGCCCATTGCAGGCGCTGCTAACGATGTCTGTGAGTCAAGTTTGGCCCAACATAAGGTCGTCTTGCAGTCAGGCCTGTATCTCTGAGTCGTCGTATGACTGTCATTCGAGAGACTTGCCCATGTCTACCCACTATTGCTCTTGCTGTTTGACTTGCCGGGAGAGTCAATTCCTTAGGTGACTCAGCACAATATGACGATCTTGCGCATCTTGGGTAAGTAAACTCGTGGTTGGCACTCAGAAGTTTATCCCGGGCACTGCCAGTGGTTCCGTAACGTTCATTGAGACGTACAATAGTGCTGTGGTGGCAATTCATCCTTCTGGCAATGGCCCGCGAGCTCATTCCGGTCTCCAACATACCAATGTCTCGTTGGCGGTCGTTTTCAGATAGTCGTGGCATTTCAAGCACATGTACTGGGTGTTTTGTCTCAACGGCCTTTTTATACCGAGTATACTGCCACAACGCGTACACATTTTCAGGGTCATAGCTGTTGAGAATCGTGTTGCACGTGTAACTTTCATCGTTTTCATGTAGTCTGTACACACACCCATGGGTTGAATCTTGCACTTTCCATTCCAGCAGCCATTCGCTCTCTACCGCATGGCAAACACGGGGAAAATCCATTCCCACACTTTTTTTTGCCAGCTTCTCGGCATCAGTATAAATAATAGTGGTGCGTTTTTAATGTGCTTCAGTATATATATACGAGGGGCGTTCAGAAAGTAATGCACCACATCGTTTTTCTCAGGAGCTGTTTATTCAAAAAGCATGAAATTTATATACAATATACATGGATATGTCTTGTAAACATCGGTATTATTCAACATAATCCCCATCAACTTGTACGGCTTTATGCCAGCGCAAAACAAGTGCATGTATTCCTAGCCCGTACCAGATTTTGTCTTGATCATGTAGCCATTTCTTCGCTGCATGAATCACTCCTTCATCATCTTCAAACCTTGTCCCACGGAGTGCATCTTTAAGTGGACCAAATAGATGAAAATCAGAGGGTGCCAAATCGGGACTATAAGGTGGATGGGGTAGTACAGTCCAACCCAATTTGGTGATTGCTTCCCGTGTTGCCAGACTTGTGTGAGGTCGCGCATTGTCGTGAAGGAGAAGCAGGTCTGCTGGATTCTTGTGTAGCCGAACTCTGCGAAAACGTTGATTGAGTTTTTTCAATGTCTTAATGTAAGCTTGCGAATTAATTGTCTCTCCTCTTGGCATAACGTCCACAAGAATCACACCTTCAATGTCCCAAAAGTCAGTGATCATGACCTTTCCAGCTGAAGGAATTGTCTTGAATTTCTTTCTTCGTGGTGATTGCGGATGATGCCACTCCATTGACTGTCTTTTTGTCTCAGGTTCAAAATGATGTGCCCAGGTTTCGTAACCTGTAACGATCTTAGCCAAAAAGTTCTCTCCATCAGCATTGAAACGCTCCAACAATTCAGAAGAAATTGCTTTCCTTTGCAATCGGTGGTCATTTGTGAGACTTCGAGGAACCCATCTTGCGCAAACCTTAGAAAATCCGAGAGTTTTTATAACTGCATTTGCACTACCAATGCTGACTGACAGCTGTAAGGCCAATAGTTGAGTAGTGATTCGCATATAAGTAAGAATAATGCCCTCAGCGCATTTCAACATTTCTGCGTTGGTGGCAGTGGCAGGACGTCCACAGCGCGGCCGATCAAGCAGCTCCGTATCTCCACTTCCTGATTCTTTGATTCTCTGAACCCAGTGACTGACTGTACTCCTGTCGACTGCAAAACTTCCATACATATCACATAGACGCTTGTGAATGTTCACAACAGTTTCCTTCTCTGCAACGAGAAATTCTACCACAATTCGCTGCTTATAACGCAAGTTGCTAACACGCTCCCTTTTAACGGTTTAGGGCAGCCGTATTATTTGGCCGGTTGCGGTGCAATTTAATGCACACAATTGGCACATGCCATATTTGAAGTGTGCAAAATTTCATGCTTCTATCTTCATTATTAGCTGAGAAAAACGATGTGGTGCATTACTTTCTGAATGCCCCTAGTATATATATATATATATATATATATATATATATATATATATATATATATATATATATATATATACATACATATATATATATATATATATATATATATATATATATATATATATATATATAGATATATATATATATATATATATATATATATATATATATATTATATATATATATATATATATATATATATATATATATATATATATATATATATATATATATATATATATATATATATATATATATATATATATATATATATATATATATATATATATATATATATATATATGTAAACTTACAAATCCATTGCATTCCATCTTCCAACATCCACCCTTCAGCACAAGAGTAGATAGTGTATATACTTAATAAATAAGGAAATTGTATTTGAACGACTTGTCAAGTTTATAATTGTTAAGTGAAATCTGTTTCCTTGTTTTAATATCACAGTTAGTTACCCAGCGGGGTGGCATTTTATGACTACTAATTTTTGGAGATCAGATCTTTCACAGCCGTAACTAATTTGTGATACCAGTAATTCTCTCATACACTGAGACTCAGCATTTTCCTGTAGAAATTATATTTCTGTATTGTCAGTACTATACAGATCCTGTATACAATAAAAACGCTACAGTCTCTCTGAGCTTTCTTCTGTTATTAGAATTTCGGTGCAGTTTTTTTAAGGCCTCTGCCTCTGCTCTGAAGGTTAATCTGATTGATTTTTGAGACTGTCTCATTGATTTACTTTTAGAAGCTGTTACACTGAATGCGTTTTGAGGCTATTAATCTGATTGATTTTTGAGACTGTCACATTGATTTACTTTTAGAAACTGTTAACACTGAATGCGTTTTGAGGCTGTTACACTGAATAAGTTTTGAGGCTGTTACACTGACTGAACAGATATCGACCTATTAAATTCCTGATTATCTTTTCATTTAAATCTATTCTCCAGTAACCTGGCTGGTGGTCATGTTGATTCTGGGCGTTCTCAAGATTGTCGTTGGTAAGTTGTTGTAGAGCACGCCGTCATGGTTGCAAGACCGCGACTAACACCTTTTTCTCACAGCAGACGGGAGTATAGTCAGAAAAACAGGGAGGCAAGAACAGACGGGCAAACAAGTAAACGAGTGGAAGAGCAGATGTATAGATAGATAGACAGATAGATAGATAGATAGATAGATAGATAGATAGATAGATAGATAGATAGATAGATAGATAGATAGATAGATAGATAGATAGATAGCCTAACGAGTGGGTGGATGGATAAATGGATGATGTTTGGGTAAATAGATGGATAAATACATGGATGGGAAGGTAGTTAAACAGAAAAGAGAGTCAGACAGGTAGGCAGGCAAACCGGTAGATAGAGAGACACACATATACACTGAGATAGATCGACATACAGTATACTGTTAGACAAATTAATTAATGGATGGATGGAAGGATGGATTAACAGACGTAGATGACTGAGTTTATTTTAGCTCCAAACTCTCCCCTTACCTAAAGGATCTACTTTTGAACAAGTACTTAAATATATTATTATTATTAATTTATAATTCAACTTTGACAGGTTCACTATTCATCGACAACGGATGCCCGGGTTTGTGTTTCCTACCTTACTATCTTGTCTTTGGTGGCATCCTAGCTCTTGTGCCAGCAGCCATTGCCATCCTGACCTCCTGCTGTCAGTGCAGACAACAACTTGAACAGCTGTGGGGAATCATGGCTAAACTGTTTTTAGCTTCTGTTGGCATTTTAATATCAGGTAGGCTGTCATACTAGCTGCCTTCTTAACTGTAGAACAACCTCCCTTATGTTTACTTACATGCACATACTTGCATGTCACAAGTAAACTAATCGGCATTATAATTTCCTCAAAGTGTCCTGACACGTGGGAAATGAGAAGATTGTCTAGAGAAAAGCGAGTACGGTCATTACAAATCAGGAACGAAAACCGGAATGGTCTGGACTATTGAAATAAAGAGCCACAAGTCTAGGTTCCCTATGATAAAAGCCATTTAACTCCTCGCGGACCCTATCTGCCAAACGTCTGCCAGTTTCACCAATATAGTAATGTTGCATCTTTTGCAGATAATAGCATAAATAAGATTCCTAGATTCACATGTAAAAGGACTCTCCAATAATACAGTTGCCCTTTAGAAATGAAACAGTTTGAGTTTGGAGTCCATGCGCACACGTACGACATCTGGGGCGGTGGCGAGACTGTACCAAACTAAAAAGGGCTAGTATTCATCAAACAGCTGTGTACGAGAATGTCCTTGAAATTCTTATTCCTACGATATGCCACCAGAGGGGGATCCTGGAATAACACTGTTAACAGGATCGGAGTTGAGGATAGGCAGATGACGAAATAGAATTCATTTCACCGCCTAACAGTGAGGATGGAAAGTTAAAGCAAGTTTGAGTCTGTCAGATGCGGTAAACGGTTTCGTAGTGAGTGCCTTCTGACGAGTGACGTGTGTGGGCCATCTAAACTACTTCGGCTTATCCGAAATTCTGCGTATCAGAAGTTTCTACCAAAGAAGACTTCTTGCCGAGACCAAATTGTTTCGACTTAACGGAAATTCGGCTTAAGCGAGTTCCGCTTATCCGGACTGCATTGTATTACAGTACAAACGATGTTTTTGTTGTTAGTTAGTATTACTTTACAACAGATATCAAAGATAAAGGTAGTCCCATAGAAAACTCTTCAGTAGGGGAGTGAAGTGTTAGAGACTTCACCATACTAGATTCAGCCTTATGAGGTGGGGTGACTAGTTCACTTCCTCGCTGTCTTTGCCTTCCTAATCTAAAGTGGAGTCACGTAACTATTTAAAGCTGGATAGCATGGAGCATAATGCTACCAGAATTCGATCATGGAACTCGTAGTTTTGCCACCAATAGGCAAGCTCTCTAAGCGCTTAGCCAGTCGGACGCAAACAGTGGCGTATTAAAAGGGGTGTGAAGGGGGCGGTTCGCCCCGGGGGACAGCCAGGAGGGGGGTGCCATCGGGCACTATTATGGTAGTACTTAATGTTAAAAATATAAATGTGGAAGTGTTTTTCTTTAAGCGACGATGCGGAGGGGGGGTGCCAAAATTAGGGCCCGCACCAGGTGCCAGACACTTTAAATACGCCTCTGCTCACAAATGATATTTCAGATCAATATTTTTGTAATCTATGAAAACATGAAAATATTAATAATGGGCAGATACACGAACGAGTCGGACAGATAGATAACCAGAACAAAATGATGAACGAGAATCCAGATCACCCAGAAAATGATATAAGTAGAATCCAGATCATCAGAAAAGGATGTATGGAGTACCTAGATCTCCGGAAAAATGATTTAGCATACAGATCACCAGAGAAATGATGCATATCACCAGCTCAACAGAAGAGAACAAGTCGTGATCTTCTGATTCAACGCAAATCACAAAGGACTGAAACAACATCTGTTTAATTATCTAAATATATGAACTACTAATGCGTGTACCTGTGGCACTGATGCAATGATTGGTTAACATCTGCTGAAGTGTCCAACGTATGAGCAACGGAGAAAGCTCGTGCGGCAGTCACATGCGCTATGGAGATGCCAAAAACGTCAGGCTCACCACTGAGTTCTTTCGTCAGGCTCACCACTGAGTTCTTTAAACATATTTCTGGCACCAGGGAAAATAAGATGTATAGTAAATTATAGTATTATAGTAAATCTAATAAGGGAATCAAGATAAGAGTCCAAGTGGTATGAATATATATTATACAGATGCACACAACTAGCACTTGACGTTCTGTCGAAAAACTTTCTTCAGTGTTTGAAAAAAAAAAACCCACCAAACAAACAAACAACTGCACACCAAGCAACAAATATCAAGCTTCAGGTTTCCAAGTTTCACAGAACTAGAGATAAGGTAAAGAAAGGGTAAAGGATCCTGTTACACGCCCATTGAGGCATATTGGGAATATGGTGTTAGGCCCATATTTTCTTGACCATCGGCACTCTAGGGGTGATGTGGTCAGCATCACGCCGGCCGCCTTAACCTTCCCAGAGCTGCTCTGGTACCCAATTGGAGCTGGGTCGATCCAAGAGCCGTTTGCGGCCTAAAAAAATCCCACCTCATCTGGGGATCGAACCATAGACCACTGAGCTAGGAAGCCAGTGCACTAATCACTATGCTACCGCGGCTTCCGAACTAGAGATAGCTAAAGGATAAATCCAGAGACGTATTTACAAACAGACCAATGTGGACCAAAGCCTAGGGTGGCACATTTTCTGGTTATGCATATGTCACCATGGAAACACCGCTCTAGTACATATACGCTAGTACACTGATTGACTGCGAGACTTGTGTGAATATAGAATAGTATAAAATAAATGGATTATGTTTATAGTTTACTGTGCTGAGCTGAGAGCAAGAGGAATATACTAAATTTATAAATGATGTGTCATAAAGCGAAAACACAAAGGGACTTAACATTAATGAAAACAAGAATACTGATACGAAATAGAATGTTGTGTGAGGGGTCGCAGCAGGTTATATCTGACCCGAGGTGACACATATCTTAAGTAAGGTCCTTGACAAATGAAGAATACCATTCAATGAAATTATTAAAGTCTGAAAGAGCATGCAAGCAAAAATGAACTGTTGTATTATTTTCTCCCTAGCGGCTCCTTCGTTTTATTTGGTCTCTCTCTCTCTCTCTCTCTCTCTCTCTCTCTCTCTGTGTCAGTCAGTCTGTCTGCCTGTCTATCGCTCTCTCTCTCTCTCTCTCTCTCTCTCGCTCTCCGTTTATTCTTGTAACTTCCGTAACTTATGTATGTTCACTTCCCTTTGTTCTCATTAATTATGTTTGTTTACCCAGACGTAATATTTTCTCTCTATTCTACAGGAACGGTGTACATCTTGTCAAGCGTTGTACGCGTTAGCAGTTTGGACAGACTTTGTACGCAGCCCTGGGTTGTCATGTTTGGGCTGGCTATGCTCATCACAGACTGGGTTTTATTTGCAATCTTTTTTCGACTTTTCTGCGTGGTTCATCTTCCACCGCCAACTCCGGCCATGCCCCTGTCGCAGCTGCACATAGACTCACCTTTTCACGTGTGGAAACTACGAGTCAGCAGGTCTGTCATCTGATACTTGAAGTGACTGCTACCGTTATCAATTTTTGTTGTTGTTCAAGTCATCGTTGATCTGATCACGGAGAGTACAAAGACATTCTACAGTTCATGGAAAGTAAATAAGCAGTGGCGGTTTTCTGGCATAGGCAACGTAGGCTTTTACAAAGGGCCTAGCACACAAATATATGCTAGTCGATACAACAGGAACTTATTAAAAAGGGACCTCACAAGTTTACGCTTGCCTAGGGCCTCGTACAACCCAAAACCGACACTGTACATAACGTTTACACATCGTAAATGCAAATATAGAATTTACAAATATTGAACGTCAAAACCGCACGTGATTTTTTTCGGGGTGCTCGGAGGGGACAAAGACAAACTAGGACAACTTTTGCCTCAGGTATGTCTTAAAAAGTGATTAACATTCAGGTGTTCATATGGCTGGCAATGTCATCTTTTAAAAAAAATAGCTACACAAACCGCCGCCGCAAGAGCACATAAATGTCTTGGCACATGATTCCTGCAGGAGGGTCTGCTGCAGGAGGGTCTGCCTGCAGGAGGGTCTGGCTGCAGGAGGGTCTGCTGCAGGAGGGTCTGCTGCAGGAGGGTCTGCTGCAGGAGGGTCTGCTGCAGGAGGGTCTGCTGCTGCAGTCATGTTTCCATGATGGAGATGAAAATCAAAACATAATTTACAGACTGTTGAAAGTAAAAACTACTTTAACTAGTCATGAAAGATAAAAACACGCACACTTCATCCAAGTAAAAACCGTGTCCATGTTAATAGAACTAAATAAAAATTATGTTTACCTGATTTTAATTGTCCTCTTTCATTCCCAAATAATAACAAATGTAAAAACCAGCTGGGTCGACCCAGCCCCAAATGGGTACCAGAGCAACTCTGGGAAGGTTAAGACGGCCGGCATGATGCTGACCACATCACCCCTAGTGTGCCGACGGTGAAGAAAATGTGGGCCTAACACCATATTGCCAATATGCCTCAATGGGCGTGTAACGGGATCCTTTACCGTTACCTTTTAAAAACCAGCCCAATTCTGTAGTAATAACTAATGGAGAGAAATTGGGCGGGCTTATTTATTTGAATATGATGGCAGCGGAAGTTTTTTTCACAAGTACTGGATTTCGTGGACTTTGTTTCTGGGGTTGAAGATTTGGTTTGGCTTTAAGGACTATCTTCATTGTGCACACGGACAACTCCATCAGTGCTCCGACCTCTTCACTTAGATCTCCTCCCTAAGATCTGATCCAAAAGATCTCCTCCCTAAGATCTCCTCCCGAGGATCCCAAAGTGTGAATACAGGAATCACGCATTCTATAAATATTTGTGTGGAAGATACGTTTCCTAAATTTTTTAATTTTGCCAGGGCACCGGCCTTATAGCCTACTCTTAACAATTTCAAACTATCAAGGGATTTTTAATGTGTACAGTACAACTTGCACACGGGACATCCTATTTTTTCGCTCTTGTCCGAGAAGGCTAGGATGTCACTACCCATGAGATCGGGGAGGGGGGGGGGGAGTATGACATCATTGGGACCCACTGGTTCTGAAAAAAAATTCCCTCAAATATATTCCTTGTACTGGGAACCGAACCCGGTGCCTTTAGAATTAGAGGCGGACGCCATACCTCTTAGCCACTCCGATCCCCTGCAAGATATGGCAGACCCAGAAATGTTGTGCTCTACCATCAGCAGTTGGGCCTTTCTTTATTAGTTGAAGTATTAGATACATTTGTACTCATCACATTTACATTTAAACATACTCAGACCTTAACGTCTTTTATGTTTGGGCATGCACCCCAATATAATCAACAGACCCTGTGTCTAGGTTGATGGGGAGCCCCTCGCCAAAACGAGGCAACATTTTATTTTAAAAAAAAAATCGCATTTCAGATCCCTGTGGAGTATAGACCTTTCTTCTTTTGGACCCTAGGATTTGAGTTGTCACACTTTACCCTTGTGCAATTGGGGTTGAGTTAGAGGACTTACTTTTGGACCCTAGGATTTGAGTTGTCTCACTTTACCCTTGTGCAACTGGGGTTGAGTTAGAGGACTTACTTTTGGACCCTAGGATTTGAGTTGTCACACTTTACCCTTGTGCAATTGGGGTTGAGTTAGAGGACTTACTTTTGGACCCTAGGATTTGAGTTGTCACACTTTACACTTGTGCAATTGGGGTTGAGTTAGAGGACTTAGTTTTGGACCCTAGGATTTCAGTTGTCACACTTTACCCTTGTGCAATTGGGGTTGAGTTAGAGGACTTACTTTTGGACCCTAGGATTTGAGTTGTCACACTTTACCCTTGTGCAATTGGGGTTGAGTTAGAGGACTTACTTTTGGACCCTAGGATTTGAGTTGTCACACTTTACACTTGTGCAATTGGGGTTGAGTTAGAGGTTGTCACTTACACTTTGCAATTGGACCCCCTAGGATTTGAGTTGTCACACTTTACACTTGTGCAATTGGGGTTGAGTTAGAGGACTTAGTTTTGGACCCTAGGATTTCAGTTGTCACACTTTACCCTTGTGCAATTGGGGTTGAGTTAGAGGACTTACTTTTGGACCCTAGGATTTGAGTTGTCACACTTTACCCTTGTGCAATTGGGGTTGAGTTAGAGGACTTACTTTTGGACCCTAGAATTTGAGTTGTCACACTTTACACTTGTGCAATTGGGGTTGAGTTAGAGGACTTACTTTTGGACCCTAGGATTTGAGTTGTTACACTTTACCCTTGTGCAGTTGGGGTTGAGTTAGAGGACTTACTTTTGGACCCTAGAATTTGAGTTGTCACACTTTACACTTGTGCAATTGGGGTTGAGTTAGAGGACTTACTTTTGAACCCTAGGATTTGAGTTGTCTCACTTTACCCTTGTGCAATTGGGGTTGAGTTAGAGGACTTACTTTTGGACCCTAGGATTTGAGTTGTCACACTTTACACTTGTGCAATTGGGGTTGAGTTAGAGGACTTACTTTTGGACCATAGGATTTGAGTTGTCACACTTTACACTTGTGCAATTGGGGTTGAGTTAGAGGACTTACTTTTGAACCCTAGGATTTGAGTTGTCTCACTTTACCCTTGTGCAATTGGGGTTGAGTTAGAGGACTTACTTTTGGACCCTAGGATTTGAGTTGTCTCACTTTACCCTTGTGTAATTGGGGTTGAGTTAGAGAACTTACTTTTGGAACCTAGGATTTGAGTTGTCTCACTTTACCCTTGTGCAATTGGGGTTGAGTTAGAGAACTTACTTTTGGACCCTAGGATTTGAGTTGTCTCACTTTACCCTTGTGCAATTGTCAAGGAGAGTTATGTTCATTGAATTCTCTATATTTTCCTCTTCTTTTCTTCCACCCGTGTTCTCAAATTATTGTCGCTCTCTTCCTGTGTTTTTCGCATTCGTTCGTTGCGAAAAATATATTTCTTTCCCATCATCGTTTTTCTTTCTCATACTGACTAGTAACCTTATTGCGTCAGATGTCATTCGCGCAGTTTGACGAGAGGTGCAATTATGTCTCAGTCCATCTCAGACATAGGGCCGACCTATCGTATAGCATTTTCACCTGTCACAGCGTTCTTCAGGCCGGTTTCTCGGAAAGTGTGAATATCGCCCTCTGCATTCGCACCTGACATGAGCGCTCACGGTCCGATAGTTAGACGGAGGCGTGAACCGCGCCAGACGCATTAGCTCAGAGCAGACATTTGTCTGGGAGATTCGCAACTGATACGCGCACTCTCGGTCAGTAGGTGGCAGTTACGACATGCGTTTAGGTGTTTAACGTAATCGCTAAAGCCGGAAAGGGGAGAGCATTTCGTTTTACGAAATAAACGTTCACCTCTTTGTCTGTTTGATAGATATAACCAGAATGTTAAACTTTATCTTCATTCTAACTCCTAAAATGTCGCAGTAGACAGATCGCTATGCTAGATTTAATATCTGTGTTTTGGCGAAGTCTGAGTTTCTTGGGCAGTTGCCGAGTTCTAGACGACCATTAGATTGCAGTATTCTAGCTCATGGTTTAGTCTGTAGTTCCCTGGCAAAGGGGCGACCGACCCCAACCAGGCGCGTCCACGGGTGGCGGATAGTGGAACGACCTCCAGATATGGTGTGTCAGCTGCGAATTAAGTCAGCGTTGCTGGACGATTAAGCAGTCGCGGACCAAACGGCGATGTCCTCCCAGCAGGACGGGGAGGAGTAACAGGTGGCACTGATAACCCCACTGAAACCCCCCATATGTCCTATGACGGGTGCATCAAGCGAGTAAGAGCCGCTATAAGCTCTAGCCACGGGGAAGGTAAACCTCGGTAAACAAACCAAACTGCTGCCTTGCAGCTACCACCGGGAGATGGAAAGGCTATGGGAGACAACCCTGAACAACAAACACAACCCGGCCTGCCGAAGACGGAGTGTGTTAGCTACGGCGCAGACACCGGGAAAAATTAGGACACACACGCTTTTGCGGTATGGAGTCATGCGACAATCTCGACTTACGTCATGGCGTCGCTCCTATCAGCTACAACCGGGGAGGAGCGGAGCCGGGCCCCTAGCCTCGAAAGGGCCCACCCAAGCAACCGGTGCCTTTGCCAACCAAATGACAAATTGCGACGTGCGACCTGGCCAAAAGGTGATGAGCTCCAGCAGAAGCTATGGGGCTGCCGCGCCGACCTGGAAAAGACTGTGGACTTCGTCCTGGCGACAGGCCTGCAGATTTAGCATGACTACAAACCGAACGCAGAAGAAGAAGAAGAGTCTGTAGTTCTGTGTGACGGAGGTAAAAATATTATATCTAGTATATCTAGTATTTTGCGAAATGTTTAAAGTGTTAAATCGCTTATATTTATTTCATTTTGCTAGTTAGATTTATGGAGAGTGCCAAATGTATATAGTCTGTATTATTTTCTAGTGACGTGTTTCAGTGGAAAGCAGAATAATTATAATTTCTAGCCTAAACAACAATGTAGCTATAATGAAGTTAATTTTACTGCTAAATAATCAGACGAGTTCAATATTTTCTAAACTAACGTAAAAATGCTAGATGCATCATGAGTAGTGACGGAAATACGCAGATATTCCTAATTCATGATGAGGGATTTTTTTTATATATAACTTATTTCACGGGAAGCTTTAAATATAAGTCAAGCTGTAGGTTTGCCGTTTAAAATGTAAGGTATAACGAGTACATATTCTGTATAAAATATTTCATGTGTGTTTTTTTCTTCATTCAGTGAATACTGGGGTAAACCCAACTTGCCAGCGTTTAGTAAAGAGACATACTTGTGAGAAGCATAGACATTTTCCTATCTTTAACCACGTGGGTTTTTTTCAAGTAACACTGGTCTGACAGTGCATGTGCCATCAGAGATAAACAGTAATACCAATCCCACTAACGGTTGCTAAAGACTAATGTTTATACTGGGCTTCTGAGCCAGTTCATATTTCTTCTCAAATTGAAATATACATGCTGCCTGGCGGCGAGAATAAATTACAAGAAATAACATTAACATTTCCGACATTTTGTCGAAAGAGTGAATAGTGAACCAAGACTATCTGTTGAAAGAAGTTGTCCACTGGTCATCTTTCCAAATTAAGGGAACCCTCGTGTTTTTTGACTCTGTGTGCCCGTTTAAACTTGCTTATCCAAACTGATTCAAGTGACATTAACAGTAATCAAAAATTTAACTGGTGAAGTGAACGCTCCCCGAAAACAGTGGAAGAAACCTGTAATTGCCGAGCTGGGATTCGCTTTATCCAAAGAATACAGATTCACTGTAGAGAAGTGTCCTAAGGTTGCGCCAGACGGCGAACAGCGGTACAGATAGGTAAGCACGTGTGCCAGGGTACCCTGATGAAAGAACCGAGTGAAAGTGGACTAAGTGAGTTTTTTTGATAACTATTGATTCACCCACTTTATAATCTCCTTACGGAAGATTGGCTGCTTAAGTAAATTGTTCCTTTTGGAGGACAATATTAGACCCTAATCATATGTATCCGTAACTCTTTGGGCCATCATCTGTCATCCTAACGGGGCTGTGGGCTAAACCTAGAGTTAAGATCATAACGGGGCTATCATCCTTGTAGCAGTTTCTTGATTTTTATGACTATTTGTATATGTTTTTCCTGGATGTATTTCTTTTTAGGTGTTGTGAGAAGATTTTTAGATGATAATTAAAAATCTCTCTTGAACTAATCAGTGCGTTGGTCAGCTCGTTCTATAAAATATGTTTATATAATCATTTTGTTATAGTTTCCCACGTCTGTGTGTCTACCTGTCGTCACTTGAATGTGCGTGCACGTGAGTGGATATATATATATATTTAATGTATATGTGTTAGACTGTCTGACTACTTTAGATCTGTCGTAGAAGATAGGAGAGAGAGAGAGAGAGAGAGAGAGAGAGAGAGAGAGAGAGAAGATTTCCCGCTCTCAGAGACAGCCTCTATCACTATTCCACCACCTCACTCGTGGAAATCTATTTTCTTTTTACTAAACTCTCACTGTGTCTATCACTCATTCCAACCTATTCAGAAGGGACCAACCCAAGTCTTAATTCTCCTATCAAAAATCTACGACAAATGTGGTCTCGTCCGAAGGATTTTTGAACCTAGAATAGGAAGACGACAAATGTAGTCTCGTCCGAAGGATTTTTGAATCTAGAATAGGAAGACGAGTACAACAAATGTGGACTCGTCTATCGGGATTTTGAACTTAAGATTCTTTATTCTGTAATAGAGTAAGAGGGTGATTGTCTCGTGAGTTTTATTTTTATAATAATTTATCCCCTAGACTAACGGTCTGTTTTCGGGCGTGCTGACCTCACAAACTGATAAGTTTTTTCCACAGCATTTGAATAATATACATTTGAGTTACAGGTGGATTTTGTCGGAATTTATGTTAATTGTTGATTTGTAATACTAAACGCTGGTAATGTGGTGAGTGTATTACATTCACTGGGTACTGAGGCAGAACGGTGTTTGAACTAAGTTAAGGAGTGCGTTTCGGACTCTTTTCGTCCAGATTAATTGCCTCCCTTACCCGATCTGACTTCAGGGGCGAACTTATAGTGGATTTTAAAATAAAGGGATTATTTTTCTCTTTAATTTTTGCAATAATTATTTTGTTTCCACTGTAGCAACTTATTTTTCAGTGAGTAAATCCTAACTACCATTTATTTGGCGTAGTCGTCTGCATTAGGTGCTTTATTGCCGATAATAGCAGCGATAGTTAGATACTTTAATTTGGAGGAGGTATCCCAGGGTTAAGCATATCATCTTTTATTTGGTATTTTCTCGTAAGTGGTAGGAACCAGTGTATACTTTTTCCTATTTTCTGTCTCCACTAGTCTCCGTCACTGACATAATATGGCCGAGAGGGCAAAGCTTAGACAACTCCTCAGGGACGAAGCGAGAGAGTAGGGACGGGAAGGAGAGGAAGCGAAAGCGTTTGTCAGAGACGAACTTGAGAGATATGATGAGGAGAGGAAAGCAGCTGAAGCCAAAGAGGAAAAAGAAGAAGCTAGGAGGAAAGAAGCGGAAGATCGGCTATTACAGCAGATGAAGATTGAGGAAGAAATGGAAATCCGCAGGATGCAGCATGAGGAAAGAGAGAAGGAGAAGGAGAGACAGCATGAGGAAAGAGAGAAGGAGAGGGAGAGACAGCATGAGAAGGAGAGAGAAGAGAGACAGCATGAGTTGGCTCTTAAAACTCTAGAATTCCAAAGTCGTGGTGCTGCCTCTACCTCCAGCAATGGAGAGTCTTCTCCTCATTCTTCCTTAACTGATCCTTCTAGCACTCAATCTACTCACCTCACTGCTATGTCTTTCGCTCTAGAATCTTTCCCTTGTCCTAATGAGAAGATTGACACGTACCTCGAGAAATTTGAGAAAATTGCAACTCTGTACGGTTTAGAAAGGTCGCGTTGGAACATGAAGCTTTCTCAGGCGCTGAAAAGCAGTGCGTATGATGTTTACGCCAAACTGGAAAGCAGCCAACAAGACAACTATGATGTGTTGAAGAAAGCGTTGCTGGAGCGCTTTGAAATGAATGCTCGCATATTTCTGCAACTGTTTCGCAACAGCAGGAAAGAGAGCTCTGAAACTTTTCAACAGTTCTCGTCTCGTTTGAAGGGATACCTAACAAAGTGCCTTGAGCTTTCACAGCTCCCCTCTACCTATGAAGGTCTGGAGGAATTTGTTCTAACAGAACAAATAAAGAACACTTTGTCTGCAGATACCCGGAGATTTCTAGCTGAGCAGGGCGCAGAAAAACTTGAAGATATCTTAGAGAAGTCTGAGCGTTATCAAAATGCGCTGGCTGAACTACCGGCCACAAAACGGAAACCGACAGAGGAGCATTTTCGAAAAAATAATCTAGAGCAATCTTCTCAGGCTTCTAATCAGAATAATCACAGAGAAACTGGACCTCAAAACCTCCCTCCTGAAAAATGCAAGTTCTACAAGAACAAGTACCCCAACCACCCCAAACAGTCTGATCAACCCGACCGCCCTACATGGCAGCGCAGCCAGAAAGGACAAGGTGGCAAAAAGAGAACCCCTGAGCACGGGACATATGATCAGAGTGAGCACACCGAGCCTAAACGCATCGGATGCTTATTAACAGTCTCGCAAGGTGGAATTATTGACAGTGATTCCCAACCTGTTGTGGATAGACCCTCAACGCGAGGTACTGTTACATTGAACGGTTCTCAAACTTCTTGTTTATTTGACACGGGGCTTTCTTATGATTGCATTGTTGCCAGAAACCTGGTCAAACCCGGTCAAGAGACAGCAGAGACCGTCCAATTTTGTGGAGTTCGTAAGAGTGATGCACCTACAGCGCTTCCCATCGCATTGGTGGAGATCCACTCTGATTTTGTCAGAGGCATGATCAAAGCGGCTGTTATGGATGATCCCATCTACCCAGTCATACTTGGCGGTAGATACGTGTGTATTGGGAAACCGGAAGAGCCGATTGTGGCAGCAGTAACTACAAGAGGGCAAACCAAGAAGGAACGGGAACCTGCGCAAAATTTGTTACCTATGGAACTTAAAGAAGCGCTATACAAGGAACCTACTTTGGCACCCTGCTTTAGGAAACTGCCCATGGCTAAGGAACCCAGACAGCACGGGGACATTTTTTCTAAGGATGGCGTACTTTATCGCAGAACGGGCAAGCCTGACCAAGGTTACAACCAGCTCCTAGTACCGAAACAGTACAGAAGCCAAATCCTAGAAATGGGGCACTCTCTTCCCTTCAGCGGACATATGGGACAGAACGCCACAAACCAACGGATAACCACTCATTATTGGTGGCCAGGAGTAAATACTGAGATTATCAGATATGTCAAATCCTGTGCCCAGTGCCAACGTGTGCCACCCAAGCAACGGGCACCCCCAGTCTCTTTGGGTGAAATGCCAATAGTGGGAACACCATTCGAACGGGTTGTGATCGACATTTTAGGACCCTTAGAAAAGACTAAAAGAAGGAACAGGTTTATCCTGACCTTAGTCGATACATGCACTTTATGGGCAGAAGCTATCCCGCTAACATGCACAGATGCCAAGCATGTCGCAGAAGCCCTCGTGCAGATTTTCACTCGGTTGGGATTCCCTCAGCAAGTGTTGACGGATAACGGATCTCCATACCGAAACCTGTTGATGGATGAGATCGTGAAGATCTTGAGGACCAAACACATCTACACAAAGCCTTATACTCCGGCCGGAAATGTGCTCGTGGAACGTGTTAGTGGAAACCTCAACATGATGTTAAGTAGACTGGCACAAGTGAAACCTGAAGATTGGGATTGTTGCATTCCGGCAGCTTTATTTGGCTACAGAGAATCTCCTCATACTTCCACGGGATTTCCGCCAGCTACGCTTTTATTCAGCAGACCTATAAAGGGGCCGCTGGAAGCCTTACTTTGGTCGCTGACAGACCAGAAGGCTGATGAGACAGTTGTCTCAGCCAGTAAATACGTATCGGATTTAAAGGATAGGTTGAAACTAGGATGGGACCTAGCAACGACTAACTTTAAGCGAGCACCCACAAAGCACGCAAACCGATACAGGAAAGTCGCGAAAGAGAGAGAACTGGAAGCAGGAGAGAAAGTTTTGGTGTTACTCCCTACCGGAAACAACCAACTGAGGATCGGATGGCAAGGGCCGTTTACCGTCCTGAAAAAAGATTTCTAAGGCTAACTACCAGATCTGTATTGAAGGAAAGGAGAAGGTTTTGCATTTAAATCTCTTAAAGAGACACTTGGAAAAACCGGTGCCGACCTCCGACCATCTCCTGACGATCGCCAAAACTGACGAAGATAAAGATAGTGGCAGGGAAATTCCACTGCAATCACAGGAAATCTTTGAAAAATGTCAGAAGCGGCGACGCTCTTTCAAGCGCGCATGGGAGACATTCCAGAGAAAGGAAACTTTGGGAGTAGACTTGAGTAGGAATTGGAGAGAGATGGAGGGGGGAGATGAGAAGGAAGAAGACAGACACCCTGAAGCTACGGATATAGGAAATTTAATTCCATAACGTAGACATGGAGTGCTTCCATATCTTAAAGGGGGGACGTTCTGTCACGGAGAGTTATGTTCATTGAATTCTCTATATTTTCCTCTTCTTTTCTTCCACCCGTGTTCTCAAATTATTGTCGCTCTCTTCCTGTGTTTTTCGCATTCGTTCGTTGCGAAAAATATATTTCTTTCCCATCATCGTTTTTCTTTCTCATACTGACTAGTAACCTTATTGCGTCAGATGTCATTCGCGCAGTTTGACGAGAGGTGCAATTATGTCTCAGTCCATCTCAGACATAGGGCCGACCTATCGTATAGCATTTTCACCTGTCACAGCGTTCTTCAGGCCGGTTTCTCGGAAAGTGTGAATATCGCCCTCTGCATTCGCACCTGACATGAGCGCTCACGGTCCGATAGTTAGACGGAGGCGTGAACCGCGCCAGACGCATTAGCTCAGAGCAGACATTTGTCTGGGAGATTCGCAACTGATACGCGCACTCTCGGTCAGTAGGTGGCAGTTACGACACGCGTTTAGGTGTTTAACGTAATCGCTAAAGCCGGAAAGGGGAGAGCATTTCGTTTTACGAAATAAACGTTCACCTCTTTGTCTGTTTGATAGATATAACCAGAATGTTAAACTTTATCTTCATTCTGACTCCTAAAATGTCGCAGTAGACAGATCGCTATGCTAGATTTAATATCTGTGTTTTGGCGAAGTCTGAGTTTCTTGGGCAGTTGCCGAGTTCTAGACGACCATTAGATTGCAGTATTCTAGTTCATTGTTGTCGTAAATTTATTTTGAGAGAAAAAGAGTCTTAGAAATAGTGGTCCGGTTTAGAGTGGAAAATGATGATGGAAGGCTCAGTGATAGAAAATGTAGAGATTTAATAGTTGCTTCACAGCGTGCTGGAGGAGAGTAAAGACAGACTTATTTACGACAAATCGTTTCTCTCAATCTTCTCTTTCACTCTCCTGGTCAAACAATTATTTGCCAGTTTTCCAGACCCGCATCTGCGCGCACACCGATTTGGTGTTTTCAAACACACACAGGCGACGTAGATACAAACTATATTAAACGAATAGGGGAAAAGTTGGGCTTTGGGTATATCCAACACACAGACCTAAATGAGTTTATGTGATTTTATTCACTTTAAACATCAATCACTAACAAATATCAGGTATTACATAAATTATCATAAGTACACAAATGCAAATAACAAGTTTGGGAGGGGTGAAGAAGATTGGTATCGACTAAGCCCTTCCCGCTTATTAGACAAAGATAAACCCAGTCCAGAGATAGATAATATCAGGAACACGGGTACGTTAACCTAACAGTAAAGTTAATTACTCTGAAAAGAGGTGTTACCAAATTAGGTATAGGTGGTAGAAAGAAATCCTGTTCTTCCCAATTGTTCTTCCCTTTACTAAGCAAATGAAAAGGAGGGGGTTTTAAACATAGTTAACAAATTATCAACTATCCCACTTAAAGGAACAATGTAGGGTATACAGAAAAGATATATATTACCAGGTAAGCAAGTTAACAAAATGGTTACACAAAAGAATTAATTTCCTGTCATTCATACACTCTGTGCGGATCCACACTCATATACACCACACACTTACCGAGTTGCAGCATCAGTCACTCCATAGAATGATAAACACACTGATTAAACTCTTGACACGTGTAACTGTCTAGCACTTCTATGCCCCGCCCCAGATATTGCGAGTTTTTACTGAGAGCAAATATTCCCGCTTATCGCCGGACTTGAAGTTCTAAGAGTTCTTGTGGTTTATTATAAAGAAACGAGTCTATGGGATGGCACTGACGCAGTTCGACACAGGGGTGAAAATGAAGTGGTCTCTTTTAATCCTCCGCTATGGTAAAATTCCTTCAATGCGTGATGATAGTTTTTTTTATTAAATCCAATTGAGGAAAAACTAGGCTCAGTCACAGTCAGGAAAATATGTACTCTCTCACAGTAAACAGTAAATATGATATCGCTACTGGCGATGATTACCTTCCAGTTTATCTTACAGGTTTGTAAGGGTAATTTGATGATTGTTCTTTAAAATGTTCTTGGGTGGGCTTTATTTCATTTAATTCTGACAGCTAGGTCGCAAAAGGACCGCCACAAGATTATATTTAAAAGAAATGTTTCTTCAATATGACTGGAAGTTTATAGGATGATTTCTTTATTTCTTTCTTTATTTAGCTGGGACCGCAGGTTACGATCACTCTGTGTGAAAGAAAAAAGACATGTAACATACCGAAAAATCAAGCGCGATAAATTTCCCGTTAAGCCTATAATACACTCGAGTATTTAATTATGTATTTAATAAACACTGCGCGAATTCTATGGTTAAAAACACACATCTATAAAACTAGGACTTAACTGAATTTATTAATTATAAATTCCTTCGCGACTTTAAAAGTTAATTTAAGCATCTATTATCTTTTGAAATAATATAATAGATAGATCATTATATTTACAACTGGAACTATTGAGATGGTTTAATTTAATAGATTTAAATTAACACAAAATCCATTGAAATAGAATGACTGAACTAGACCACTGATCACTTTACACAATATATATTACCGCTTTGCACAGAATAGAAATCACTGCAAATATATATATAAAATCCAGGGGAAAATCTATAACAAGATTTCAATAAAGCTAGTGCTTCTGTAAAGGTCTGGCCAGCGAGTGATAAAATGTCTAGTCTTCATGGTCTATTTATCTAAAATGGAATGTAAGTTGAGTGGGACATGATAAACTTGACAGCTTATTTGATCTCATGAACTTTTGGGGATCTGACCGCCAAATCAAGGGAAGAAGCCGCCCCCTGGTCTTCGTATCTCTGTTCGCTGCTGCCCGTTTCGGCTTTCCCCGTTCGCTCGGTTCTGCGATTGACACCGAGACGCGAAAATAGCGGCAAGCAACTGCGTCTCGTATCAGGGACCACTACTGTCTTTGATAACGCCGATAGTCTCCCCTGAAATCCCTCAGTCTGTCTCTTTGATCGTGGTCGCTGTATCTGTTTGATTCTGGCGACGCCCCCCACTGGCCAAGTTAATTAAAATAACTGCCTATGATTGTTCAAGAGATGTTAGTGGGCGTGATTTAATCTCTCCTTAAATCAATGCGATGACCAGAATGAACGATAGGTAAACTTTCCGCATATCAATCAGCAAACGTGTTTTGCCCTCTGTGTGGAACAGTTGCATAGCTAATGAATCCACGTGAAAGAAGTCCCGTTTTACAAGAATTACAACAAAGTTCAGGGTCAGCCGAGTTCGTCCATCACAATCGTCCCCTCTTTTGAGACGTGAAAACGTGTTTTCATGTTTGATTTATGACGATGAAGCTGCCCTGATCGGTAACTTTTGGATGATTGGTATCTTCACCTTCCTCCTCTTCCTCTGTAGTCCAGTTTCTACTCAGGAAATCAGCCCCGACATTCTGTCTTCCCGGAATATATTCCACTTTGAAAGAATAAACGCTTAAAAGGAGCGCCCAACGCATGATCCTTGCGTTAAATTCTTTATTGGCACCAAGAAATGCTAACGGAGCGTGGTCTGTTTGCACCGTGAAAGATGTACCATAAAGAAACTCATGATGGCGTCTGATACCGTCAATCAGAGCAAGACATTCCCTTTCAACTACGCTGTAGTTCCGTTCCGCTTTATTTAATTTCCGACTGCCATAGGCAACTGGAAATAGCATGTTCAGGTCACTGTCATCGGCTTGAAGCAGTGTTGACCCGATGCCCTGACCTGACGCGTCGACTCTCAGTACAAAAGGTTTCTTGAGGTCAGGCAACCTCAAAATGGGGTATGCAGACAACTGTCCTTTCAAAGTGCTATACGCGTGTTCGCACTTTTGATCCCATATGACCTTATCAGGACAACCTTTCTTTGTGAGGTCAGTCAGAGGTGCCGTCAGTCCGTTGAAGTTCTGGATGTACTTCTGATAGTATGCACATAGCGATATGAAGGAACGTACGTCTTTCTTCGTTCGGGGTCTTTTTGCTGCCACTATTTTCTCCACGTTCTTCTTAATAGGCCAACTGCATCCGTGAGAAATAGTGTGCCCCAGGAAGTCTAACTGTTCAAACCCGATGAGACATTTGCTAGGTCTGGCTGTGAGACCCGTTTCCTGTAGTCTCCTGAGGAGCATAGCAACCGTAGCAATATGTTCTTCATAGGTTTCCGATGCAATTAAGATGTCATCCATGAAATTATGGATATGGGGACTTTGCAAAGGTTCTAGAAGCTTCCTCATCATCCTGGTGAACACTCCTGGTGCGTTATGCAAACCGAACGGCATCACGTTAAATGTGTAATGTTTTTCGCTAGTGCTGAAAGCTAACAAAGGTTTAATTTCCTCCTTGACTGGTATTTGATAATAACCTTTACTGAGGTCAATCTTGGAGAAGATCTTTGCTTTGCTGAGCTTGGTGAACAACTCAGAAACAGTTTGGAGAGGTTCGGGCTGGAATTCCGTTACAGCGTTTAGCAACCTGTAATCAATGCACAGCCGAACTTCCTTATTGGGCTTCTGCAACAGCACTACACTCGAGCTGTAAGGAGATGTAGACTCACTGATAATTCCTGCCTGACGCAGCTTGTCTATTTCTCCGCGAAGTGCATCAGCTTTAGCGTACGGGATGGGGTAAACTCTGGTTTGAACAGGGGTCTCGTTTGTTAATTTCATATCAAATTCAATGAGATTTGTTCGACCAGGTACATCCGTTAAGACTGCACTGTACTGTTTTAGTAGAGCCCTGGTTTCTGTTTGTTGTTCTGGTGAGAGATTGTCGCCGAACTTGACATCTTTAAAGGATTCTGTGGGTTGCAGTGGATACTCCATGCAACCATCATCATCTTCCTCGTCTTCCGTTGCTATGGCGACAGCCAGGAGATGCTCGGAGGATGGCACCGGTCTTTCCAAATATTTCTTTAGCAGATTTATGTGGAAGACCTTCTCCTTTCCTTTGATGGAGATCTTGTAGTTGGTACGTGAGATCTTTTTAAGGACGGTAAACGGTCCTTGCCATCCGATGCGAAGTTTATTGCTTCCGGTTGGAAGTAGCAATAGGACTTTCTCCCCTGGTTGTAGTTCTCTCTCTTTTGCAGCTTTGTTGTATCTTTTAGTAATTTTAGCGCGGGCTTTCTTAAGGTTGGTAGTAGCTAGATCCCATCCTAGCTTTAGCCTTTCCTTAAGCTCAGATACATACTTGCTTGCAGAGACGACTGTCTCGTCAGCCTTCTGGTCTGTCAGGGACCGAAGTAAGGCTTCTAGTGGCCCCTTAATAGGTCTGCCAAATAAAAGTGTAGCTGGCGCGCAAAACCCGTAGACGCTTGGGGTACCTCTCGGTAGGCGAATAAGGCAGCCGATATATATTGGTCCCAGTCTTCCGGTTTCTCCTGACCCAGCTTACGTAACATCATGGTGAGGGTACCGTTAAAACGTTCCACGAGCCCATTTCCGGCCGGATGGTAGGGACTTGTGTGGATATGTTTGGCCCTCAAGATCTTAAAGATCTCCTCCATTAACAGGCTACGGAATTGGGATCCATTGTCCGTCAAAACTTGTTGAGGGAATCCCAACCGTGTAAAAATTTGCACAAGGGCTTCTGCGACATGCTTGGAATTAGTGCATGGTAGCGGTACGGCTTCGGCCCACATAGTGCAAGTGTCGACTAAGGTCAGGATGAACCTGTTCCTTCTTTTGGTCTTTTCCAGGGGACCAATAATGTCGACAGCAACCCGTTCAAATGGAGTCCCTACTATTGGCATTTGCCCCATAGGTACTGGGGGTGTCAAGTGCTTGGGTGCTACCCGTTGGCACTGGGCGCAGGATTTCACATACCTGACAATGTCAGAGTTCATTCCTGGCCACCAATAGTGGTTTTTTATTCGCTGAATAGTGGCGTTTTGTCCCATATGTCCGCTAAAGGGAAGAGAGTGCCCCATTTCTAAGATCTGGTTTCTGTACTGCGTCGGTACTAGGAGCTGGTTATTCCCCGTGTCCGGGTTGCCCGTTCTACGATACAATACACCATCCTTAGAAAAGATGTCTCCGTTGTGTCTGGGGTCCTTAGCCATGGGCAGTTTTTTAAAGCAGGGCGCCAGAGTAGGGTCCTTTTGTTGCGCCTCCTTCAGTTCATTCGGCAACAAGTTTGGCGCAGGCTCCCTCTCCTTCTTGGCTTGCCCTCTTGTGGTTACCGCTGCCACAATCGGCTCCTTAGGTCTCCCAATGAACACATATCTACATCCCAGGATAACTGGGTAGATCGGATCATCCATTATGGCCGCTTTAATAACTCCTCTGACAAAGTCAGAGTGTATTTCTACCAGTGCGATAGGAAGCGTCCTGGGTGCATCACTCCTGAAAACTCCACTAAGTTTGACGGTTTCCTCTGTCTCCTGACCGGGTTTGACTAGGTGCCTAGCGACAATACAATCAAAACTTAATCCAGTGTCAAAAAGACAAGTAGTAGAGGTACCGTTCAAAATTACAGTTCCTCGAGTTGAGGGTCGGTCCCCCTCAGGTTGAGAATCACTGACATTGACTCTACCTTTCGAGGCTGTATGCAAACATCCAATGCGGTTTGCACCGGTTTGTTTGCCCTGATCAGACGTTCCTGGTGTAGGGGTCTTCCCTTTTCCTTGACCTTGGTGGCCGCGCTGCCACGTAGGCTTGTTGGGTTGATCAGAATTGTTGTTGGGGGGGGGGGGGGTATCGGGTTTTGTAGAATTTCGATTTTTCCTGGGGAGGTTTCTGGGTATTGTTATCTCGTTGGTTATAATGTTGAGAGGAAGTGGAAGAATAGGATGCCTGCTCTAGATTCTGTTTTCGAGATGGCTCATCGGTGGGTTTACGTTTAGTGCTGGGAAGTTCGGCCATTGCATTGCTATAGCGTTCGGCTTTATTGAGTATGTCTTCAAGCCTGACTGCCCCCTGTTCCGCCAAAAATCTACGTGTTTCATTCGACAAAGTGGATTTTATCTGCTCCACAAGAACAAGTTCGAGGAGTCCCTCATATGAAAGAGGTAGGTCAGATAATTCAATGCACTTTGTCAGATAACCCGTGAGACGTGAAGAGAACTGGGGAAATGTTTCCGTGCTCTCTTTTCGGCTGTTTCTGAACAACTGCAGAAACTTTCGGGCAGTCATCTCAAACTGCTGTAGTAAGGCCTTCTTCAACAGGTCATAATCATGTTGATTCGGTCCCAGCTTTGTGTACACGTCATAAGCATTGCCTTTCAGTGACATTGAGAGTTTAAGCGCCCAGCGGGTACTCTCTAACCCATAAAGATTCGCGAGTCTCTCGAATTTTTCTAGGTAGCTGTCAATTTTTTCGTTAGGGCTAGGAAAAGATTCTAAAGAAAACGACATAGCAGTTAATTGGGCAGATTGAGTACTGGAGAGGTCCATTGATTGAGACTGGGGCGAAGACGGCTCTCCGTTAGTCGAAGTAGAGGCGCCCCGACTCTCTAGAGCCTTAAGCGCCAGTTGATGCTGTCTTTCCTTCTCTCTCTCTCTCTCTCTGCGAGTTTCCATCTCTGCTTCAATTTTCTTCTGTTCCAAAAGACGTTCTTCCGCTTCTTTCTTATCTGCCCTCTCCTGGGCTTCTCTCCTCTCTGTTCTTTCTTTCTCTTCCTTCCTCTCAGCTTCTGCTCTCTGTTGCTCCGCCTTCCTCTCAGCTACGGCTCTCTGTTGCTCCGCGTCATATATTTCCAATTCCTGGTTAATAAACGCGTTTGCAGCTTCTGCATCTAATCCTGCCTCTTTCGCTTCCAGCCTCAAGATGGACCTCATCTTTATCCTCTCTGCCATTGTTAAAGAATAAGATGAAGTATGCCTAGAGAACTAGTAAGAAGCAACGCGAAAGGGAGGAACTCTGAACCGCTACGAGAAAAAAAAAAACACAAGTACAAATTTACCTGTGTTACCTCCTACCTGTACTGTGCAAACTTATCGCTGCTATTATCTGGCAATTAAGGCTCTAAACGCAAGCGACTATGCCACTAAATGGTAAGTTACACTGGAAAAGAATCTACTTTTACTAACAGTAGAGAAAAATTTATATTAAAACAATTTAAAAGGAAAAAAAAAATTTTTCCCCTAAATTTTAAATCTCTGACAACAAACTCCGTCCCTAAAGTCAATTATTGAGATGAGACGTTGTTAACTTAATTTTTAAAAATCAGAACAATCCGTCTTTAGCTAAGCTCAACTCTTTTTAACTTCAAAAACCTTAGTGACTGTAAAACAATCACGCAATCCCAGCAACTCTTATAAAGAAAGAAATATAATTATCTCCGCCAGAGGATAATTAAAATAGCAAATATTTTTGTTTATCTGTACTTTCTACTGCTGTGGAGAGAAAACAACCTGTAAATATGCTGTGTGGACAACCCAAATACTTAAAGAACGTTTGTCTAGGGGTGTAATTATTTATTTATTTCCCTAATTCACAAAGACAAATCATTCACACTCTACCTAGTTAGACCCAGACTAAATCAGACTCAAAATATCTTTAACCCGGCTATGCGATTGCCTCAAATGTAGCTCAAGATCCCAGAACCAGCCCACAAATATGTGTGCATCAAATGTATCTCAAAATTATCCCGGCGAGCCAGCCAAATATTGTCGTAAATTTATTTTGAGAGAAAAGAGTCTTAGAAATAGTGGTCCGGTTTAGAGTGGAAAATGATGATGGAAAGCTCAGTGATAGAAAATGTAGAGATTTAATAGTTGCTTCACAGCGTGCTGGAGGAGAGTAAAGACAGACTTATTTACGACAATTCGTCTCTCTCAATCTTCTCTTCCACTCTCCTGGTCAAACAATTATTTGCCAGTTTTCCAGACACGCATCTGCGCGCACACCGATTTGGTGTTTTCAAACACACAGGCGACGTAGATACAAACTATATTAAACGAATAGGGGAAAAGTTGGGCTTTGGGTATATCCAACACACAGACCTAAATGAGTTTATGTGATTTTATTCACTTTAAACATCAATCACTAACAAATATCAGGTATTACATAAATTATCATAAGTACACAAATGCAAATAACAAGTTTGGGAGGGGTGAAGAAGATTGGTATCGACTAAGCCCTTCCCGCTTATTAGACAAAGATAAACCCAGTCCAGAGATAGATAATATCAGGAACACGGGTACGTTAACCTAACAGTAAAGTTAATTACTCTGAAAAGAGGTGTTACCAAATTAGGTATAGGTGGTAGAAAGAAATCCTGTTCTTCCCAATTGTTCTTCCCTTTACTAAGCAAATGAAAAGGAGGGGGTTTTAAACATAGTTAACAAATTATCAACTATCCCACTTAAAGGAACAATGTAGGGTATACAGAAAAGATATATATTACCAGGTAAGCAAGTTAACAAAATGGTTACACAAAAGAATTAATTTCCTGTCATTCATACACTCTGTGCGGATCCACACTCATATACACCACACACTTACCGAGTTGCAGCATCAGTCACTCCATAGAATGATAAACACACTGATTAAACTCTTGACACGTGTAACTGTCTAGCACTTCTATGCCCCGCCCCAGATATTGCGAGTTTTTACTGAGAGCAAATATTCCCGCTTATCGCCGGACTTGAAGTTCTAAGAGTTCTTGTGGTTTATTATAAAGAAAACGAGTCTATGGGATGGCACTGACACAGTTCGACACAGGGGTGAAAATGAAGTGGTCTCTTTTAATCCTCCGCTATGGTAAAATTCCTTCAATGCGTGATGATAGTTTTTTTTTAAATCCAATTGAGGAAAAACTAGGCTCAGTCACAGTCAGGAAAATATGTACTCTCTCACAGTAAACAGTAAATATAATATCGCTACTGGCGATGATTACCTTCCAGTTTATCTTACAGGTTTGTAAGGGTAATTTGATGATTGTTCTTTAAAATGTTCTTGGGTGGGCTTTATTTCATTTAATTCTGACAGCTAGGTCGCAAAAGGACCGCCACAAGATTATATTTAAAAGAAATGTTTCTTCAATATGACTGGAAGTTTATAGGATGATTTCTTTATTTCTTTCTTATTTAGCTGGGACCGCAGGTTACGATCACTCTGTGTGAAAGAAAAAAGACATGTAACATACCGAAAAATCAAGCGCGATAAATTTCCCGTTAAGCCTATAATACACTCGAGTATTTAATTATGTATTTAATAAACACTGCGCGAATTCTAGTGGTTAAAAACACACATCTATAAAACTAGGACTTAACTGAATTTATTAATTATAAATTCCTTCGCGACTTTAAAAGTTAATTTAAGCATCTATTATCTTTTGAAATAATATAATAGATAGATCATTATATTTACAACTGGAACTATTGAGATGGTTTAATTTAATAGATTTAAATTAACACAAAATCCATTGAAATAGAATGACTGAACTAGACCACTGATCACTTTACACAATATATATTACCGCTTTGCACAGAATAGAAATCACTGCAAATATATATATAAAATCCAGGGGAAAATCTATAACAAGATTTCAATAAAGCTAGTGCTTCTGTAAAGGTCTGGCCAGCGAGTGATAACGTGTCTAGTCTTCATGGTCTATTTATCTAAAATGGAATGTAAGTTGAGTGGGACATGATAAACTTGACAGCTTATTTGATCTCATGAACTTTTGGGGATCTGACCGCCAAATCAAGGGAAGAAGCCGCCCCCTGGTCTTCGTATCTCTGTTCGCTGCTGCCCGTTTCGGCTTTCCCCGTTCGCTCGGTTCTGCGATTGACACCGAGACGCGAAAAATAGCGGCAAGCAACTGCGTCTCGTATCAGGGACCACTACTGTCTTTGATAACGCCGATAGTCTCCCCTGAAATCCCTCAGTCTGTCTCTTTGATCGTGGTCGCTGTATCTGTTTGATTCTGGCGACGCCCCCCACTGGCCAAGTTAATTAAAATAACTGCCTATGATTGTTCAAGAGATGTTAGTGGGCGTGATTTAATCTCTCCTTAAATCAATGCGATGACCAGAATGAACGATAGGTAAACTTTCCGCATATCAATCAGCAAACGTGTTTTGCCCTCTGTGTGGAACAGTTGCATAGCTAATGAATCCACGTGAAAGAAGTCCCGTTTTACAAGAATTACAACAAAGTTCAGGGTCAGCCGAGCAGAGTGCCAAATGTATATAGTCTGTATTATTTTCTAGTGACGTGTTTCAGTGGAAAGCAGAATAATTATAATTTCTAGCCTAAACAACAATGTAGCTATAATGAAGTTAATTTTACTGCTAAATAATCAGACGAGTTCAATATTTTCTAAACTAACGTAAAAATGCTAGATGCATCATGAGTGGTGACGGAAATACGCAGATATTCCTAATTCATGATGAGGGATTTTTAAATATATAACTTATTTCACGGGAAGCTTTAAATATAAGTCAAGCTGTAGGTTTGCCGTTTAAAATGTAAGGTATAACGAGTACATATTCTGTATAAAATATTTCATGTGTGTTTTTTTCTTCATTCAGTGAATACTGGGGTAAACCCAACTTGCCAGCGTTTAGTAAAGAGACATACTTGTGAGAAGCATAGACATTTTCCTATCTTTAACCACGTGGGTTTTTTCAAGTAACACTGGTCTGACAGTGCATGTGCCATCAGAGATAAACAGTAATACCAATCCCACTAACGGTTGCTAAAGACTAATGTTTATACTGGGCTTCTGAGCCAGTTCATATTTCTTCTCAAATTGAAATATACATGCTGCCTGGCGGCGAGAATAAATTACAAGAAATAACATTAACATTTCCGACATTTTGTCGAAAGAGTGAATAGTGAACCAAGACTATCTGTTGAAAGAAGTTGTCCACTGGTCATCTTTCCAAATTAAGGGAACCCTCGTATTTTTTGACTCTGTGTGCCCGTTTAAACTTGCTTACCCATACCTGATTCAAGTGACATTAACAGTAATCAAAAATTTAACCTGGTGAGTGAACGCTCCCCGAAAACAGTGGAAGAAACCTGTAATTGCCGAAGCTGGGATTCGCTTTATCCAAAGAATACAGATTCACTGTAGAGAAGTGTCCTAAGGTTGCGCCAGAACGGCGAACAGCGGTAACAGATAGGTAAGCACGTGTGCCAGGGTACCCTGATTGAAAGAACCGAGTGAAAGTGGACTAATGTGAGTTTTTTTTTTTATAACTATTGATTCACCCACTTTATAATCTCCTTACGGAAGATAAGGCTTCTTAAGTAAATTGTTCCTTTTGGAGGACAATATTAGACCCTAATCATATGTATCCGTAACTCTTTGGGCCATCATTCTGTCATCCTAACAGGGGTGTGGGCTAAAACCTAGAGTTAAGATCATAACGGGGCTATCATCCCTTGTAGCAGTTTCTTGATTTTTATGACTATTTGTATATGTTTTTTCCTGGATGTATTTTTTTTTTAGGTGTTGTGAGAAGATTTTTATATGACAATTAAAAATCTCTCTTGAACTAATCAGTGCGTTGGTTCAGCTCGTTCTATATTATGTTTATATAATCATTTTGTTATTGTTTCCCACCGTCTGTGGTGTCTACCCTGTCGTCCACTTGAATGTTGGGTGCACGAGGAGTGGATATATATAAAATAAA
>JAMPIV010009980.1:430000-545175 GCA_024509875.1 Oreohelix idahoensis | reverse complement strand
TAGAGTTTCCAATAATTCCTCATCATTCCTGAAAAGATACTTGGGAGCAATTTCACCCAAAGGGTAGTACATTAAACTGTAGGTCCGTCAGATGACTAAAATGCCAGCATTTTCTAACTTCTGGTTTCACTGTATTTGGGTAGTATCCTTGCGCTTAGATCACCTTCGATAAAATACCTAGCCTTACTCAGTGTAGAGAACAGCTGTGGGTAGGTAATGGTCCACTGAGATTCTGTGTTCGCATTAACTTCCGTAGTCAAATACATTAACCTGTGTTCACCACTCGGTTTCCTCATAGAGCACCATAACTTGACTATAGGAGAGTCTGAACTTCGATATAATTATCTCTTCAACAGATAATCAACTTCCTCCCTTAGTGCTTGGGCTTTCGCATAGGGTATAGGGTATGTTCTCATGCATACTGGGGAGTAGGTCGTAACCTTCATGTCGTACTCTAACAGATTCGTACGACCTGGCTTATCTGTGAGCACATCAGCATGGGTTTCCAACACTTTCTGAACCCTCTTCTTCAGCTCTGGAGTTAAATGTTCACTAATATTTACTTGAACATAATCCTCTGTAGTTGTGAGTGGATACTCCATAGAGTAGAAGTTTGGGGGGGGGGGGGGGTTTTTTTTTTTTTTATTTTCCACCGTGCATTACTGTTGCAATGGCTAGGGTCATGATATGTGCAACTTCTGATGATTCCTTGTCATAGTATTTTTTAAGAAGATTGACATGATATACCTTCTCCTTTCCTTTCTTGTCAATCTTATAATTGGTCCTGGAAAGTTTCTCCAGTATGACATAGGGTCCCTGCCATCCAATCTGCCATTTATTATTTGCTAGCTTGGCAACAGTAATAACACTTTTCACCCACCTCCAGTTCCCTATCCTTTGCTTTTTTGTTGTAGTACGCAGCAATGCTTCCTCCTGGCCTGGTCTTAAGTTAATCATTGTCCAGTTTCCAACCTGCTTGTTCATTCGAGATGTTCAACACGTTGACGTACTTGGTATGCGGAAGTCACTGTTTCCTTCCTCTGCCTTTTCATCCAGATCCATGTCCGCAGCAAAGCTTCCAGTTGGAACCTTTTATTGGTCTTCCAAACAACCAATGTAGCTGGAGCCAATCCAGTTGAATTGTGAGGGTACTTCCCTATATGCAAATAGTGCAGCGGGTAAGTATGTATCCCAAGTAACAGGTTTTTCACTCGCCAGCTTTCTAAGGATTGAAATTAGCGTACCATTGAACCGCTCTACTTGACCGTTCCCTTGGGCATGGTAGGACTACAATGATAGTGCCTGGCTTGAAATATCCTGAATACTTCTTGTGTTAGCTGTCCATTACTAACTGAGACTCATTCGTCAGTCAATATCTGATGCTGGCGAATACCCTAATCCGGTTTAATACTTCGTCAACAGGGCCTCTGCCACGTGCTTTGAATCTATAGCTGACAAGGCCACTGCTTCTCCCCACATAGAGCAAGTATCAACCAAGGTTAAGATGTAAGCATTTCTCTTCTTGGTCCTAGTGAGGGGTCCAACAATATCTACTGCAACACGTTCAAAAGGGGTTCCCATAATAGGCATTTCTCCCAGTGTTGCTGGTTGCAGATCCCTATGCTTAGGAGCTACTCTTTGGCATACTGGACAAGGATCTTACTTATCTTTTTATGTCCTCTGTTAATTCCTGGCCAAGAAGTTAGTGGGACAAGGCTAATCCTTTGGACCAGTGGCCCCCTATTTCCCAGTATGTCCACTGAAGGGGTTAATAGTCATGTACCCTAGAGTCAAAACCTTCCTCCCTGTAAGATTTTTGGACACTACAAGCTGTCCTTGCCCTTTCTAGGTCCTGGTTCACAGCTTTTTGTATAGTAGGACCATTCTTTCAAAGACAAGTCTACTTTCTATGGAGGGTTATGTGCTTTAAGGCAGATTTTGCCACCAAAACAAGGCTTTCAAACGGTGCTGTCTGCTGCTTGAGAGCCTTTTTCATCTCATTCTGTAATGAGTAACTATACGGATAGGATTCCTCCTCCCATTTCCTATGAGCTTTCCCGGTTTGGACTGTTGCCATAAACTACGGTTTTATAGGATCTCCAAGGAAAACATACCTACAACCCCCAAAATCAAAGTGGTAAAATTGGGTTCGTCCATCACTGATGCTTTGATTTCTCTTCCTTCCACATAGCGAGAACTTATGTTGATTCGAGCTAATGGGTAGTGTCATGGTTTCTTGCCTACCGTTTGATCGCGTCCTCTGATTTCCACTGTTTCTGTGGTTATCTGGTCAGGACTCTTTAAAGAAGAGCACACAACTGAATCAAAGTCCAATCCTGTGTCATATAAACACAGTACTTGAGTGCCATTCACGGTCACTTCCTCACAGACAGGGGGATGATGGAAGTCTTTCTGACTTACTGCCTTTTCGTTCCTTCCCTGATTCCATGTTGTAAGACATGTAGCAAGATGAGGAGGATTCTTCCTTCTGCAGTCCGCAGTATTGTGGTTACTCATTAGACAAGTTTTACACCACTTTCCTTCCTTCCGGTAAGGTGTCTTATCCGATCTTAGAGGGTTTTTGTCCTTTTGGTCAATCTTTGTTTGTTCCTTGTGGTATGGTCCTTTTGTTCATACTTGGTATAGTTTTGTGATGATTTGAAGTTTTCACCCTGCTTCTTCTTATTTCCTAATAATTCTGCCTGAGCTGCTTGATATCTCTCAGCAACAGTTACAATATCTTCCAATCTCTCTGCTCCTTGTTCCATGATAAACTTCCTCATTTCTTGAGGCATGGACTCTTTCACTTGCTCCATCATTATCATTTCTTTCAGATCCTGACACTTTCCTTAACTACTCCATTTTTCCAAATAGGTTTCCAATCTAGCAGAGAATTGGTGATAGTTTTCTCCTGTAAGAAGTTTAGCTGTTCGAATTTCTTTCTATTTGATTCTGAGTTCTTTTCATATCTCACAATCAGTGCCTGCTTCAGGATTTCATAATCTTCCTGGTCATCTCTTGAGAGCTTCAAATACACATCGTAGGCCACACCTCTCAATCCCTGAGATAGTTTAAGACTCCATTTTTTCTTTCACTAAGAAATAGGTAGTGGCTAATCTTTCGTATCTATCCAGGTACGACTCGATGGCGTCTTCTTTCTCAACAAATGGTCCAAGAATGAAAATTCATGGCCCCACTTGAGGTGCTCTGGCTGGAGCTACTCTCAGAGTGAGGTGAGCTACCACCATTATTGCCAGTATTTGCCTGAATTTCAAGCTCTGGTAATCTCAACTGATGGTCTCTCTCTGCTTGTAATTTCCTTTCCTCAGCTTCAGCACTCCATTTCTTGGCCCTCAATTTCTAATCTTTTGGTTTCTCTCTCAGCTTCCAGTCTTTTGTCTTCTCTCTCAGCTTCAGTCTTTTGGCTTCTCTTTCAGCTTCCAGCCTTTTGGCTTCTCTCTCCGCTTCCGCTTGCCACCGCCTTTCTTCAGCCTCTCCTTTCTCTGCTTCTCTATCAGCCTCTAATTTCCTTGCCTCAGTCTCTAATTGCCACTTTCTTTCTTCCCAATCCATATGATTTGTGTCCACTTCTGTTGTGACATACTGATGAGAGCATCACCTGTAATATTTAAATTCCTTATCCATCTGCATGATTGCAGTCCCTAACTTCACCAGATCAGCCATGGCGTTACTTAGATGGGTATGTATATTTTACTATAACCCATTATTGTAATTAAACTTAATTAATTTAAATGAACAAAAAATTTCCGTGCAACTTTGTGAGCAGCAACTATTTACTGAGTACTAGATGGTACTCCTCCTAAGAAAATAGTTTTTGAAAAATCCGGTAATGAGTTTCTCAACAAAAAGATTTATTTTCTTATTTACCTATGGTGGTCACAAGTTAGAGTGTAGATAGATGAATAGACTAAGTATGGCTCAAGATATACAGAAATATCCCAGGAACGAGCCCCCAGTGTGGCGAGAGGTTTTATTTGGCTTTAAGATCAGTATAGTACTGACAATTACAGAAATAGAATTTCTGCAGAAAATGGTGAAGTCCCAGTGTCTGAGAGGACTACTGGTATCACAAATTAGTTACGGCTGTGAATGATCTGATCTCGAAACAATAGTATAGAGGAGACCGACAGAAAGCGCCACCTCTGCTGTGTAACTAATTGTGACATTAAACAAAGCAAGGAAAATAGATTTTTACTTAACAATGATAAAATTGACAAGTCGTTCAAAATACAATTTCCTTATATTTTATTTAGTATATATACACTATCTACTCTGTGCAGAAAGGTGAATGTTGCAAAAAATGGAATGAAATGAATGGTAAAGTTTACATATGATTTACAAATATTTATATTTATAAATATTACATACACGTTTTCCAATTATATGAACAAAAAATTATATCAGCTGTGCTGTTAATTAAGGATATAACGTTTATCAGCTATGCTGTTATTTACGTATAATTTATCCACTATGATCTTATTATTGTCTCTTGCTACGCTAATTCACGTTTTCTTCATTGACAGTTCTATGCTCACAATGCCGACAGAAATGGTACTAATGTGTACTCATCTCTCTTAAGTCTGTTCTTCTTTGTTTGGTTCACACCACCGGCAGAGTATCGTTCCTTTAGCCACCCAAGACTGAGGGGGACCAAAGATGTAGAGTCTGGTCAACCTCTATGCTCCTGCGGAGTTCCAGGCAGCGGGATTGACTCGAACATACGACCTCAGGTTTTTAGGACACAATTAAACCTGTAACAAAGCAAAAATAGGGGCTAATTTCTGTCCTCAAGCCCACCTATTTCTAGTGTGAGTGAAATGAGCGTGTCTCCGATGTATGCATGTGGGATGAATGACAACATGGCTCAGTATGATTAGCAATAGCGAGACAAGACAGGTGTCTACTTGCAAAACATTCTTTCTGATAAACTAATACATGGATACATTCAATAATATAGATTCAATACATGAATACATTTTATACATGAATACATCCCATAATATAAATCAATACATGAATAAATCCAATAATATGTACACCTAGGTGTGATACAACAATGTCCTTCCCCCTATACTATATCCCGCCCTCTCTGACAATAGCTGGTAACATATATCCTAACAATATTGTTATGTTCTTATGATAGGAGTATCATATAGACGAGGACTGGTTGGTGATATATCAGGTTGGAGTTATAGGAGACAATAGATTGGAGTTAGATGCGACAATAGATTGAGTCCTGACAAGGACTGTTTTGGTTATATTNCAGGTTATAGGAGACAATAGATTGAGTCCTAACAAGGACTGTTTTTGGTTATATTTACAGTTTGGAATTATCAGAGACAATAGACTGAAGTTATATAGACTGACAATAGATTGAAGTATAGGGAGACAATAGGTTAGAAGTATGAGTCCTATTAGTCTTCGTCTATTCAATCATAATAGGAAATACAATCATTATACTTAATTCCCCCCCAAGATACAATCAGTAACCTGATAGGTAGTATAAATGACACACAACAAATACCAACGGTTATCGTAAAAAGATTTACCCTCCTAAGATTTTAAACTGGCCAGGTTTTGACGCGACTTAGTGAAGTAGGTTGCAGGTCGATGCCCTCAGGTAAGTTACCATAAATCAAGGTGACAGCTTCTCCCTCTTCAGTCTGTATCTCTGGCGTCAAGTTCGGGGTTGCGTGGTTAGCATAAAATCCGCCCGATTATATAGTCAAGTAACTACTTGAGGAAAGCTTTCGGTTGGTTCCTGGCGGAGCAAGTTGATTGGTTTCCTCCGGTTTTGTACCTGGTCTCATACAGCCTAATTTTATTCAGTTTTCATCGGCCATCTTGCGTGAACAAGATGGCCGTTAATTTATTCTGTCTCAGAGACTGGTGAACGTTGATCGTTGATTGGTTGAAGCAAATCTGTATCTCGACATAGTGATTAACAAAGTAGTGGGTTACACTTCGTTTCACGACAGCTGTGGGTCCATTCTAATCTGCGCCACGACACGTGTGTATTCCCAAAATTTTGGGGTAAGTGCAAACAATTTATTTACTAATGTAAACTCTACAGGTTTCTTGCTAAATGGTTATATATATATATATATATATATATATATATATATAATATATTTATATATATTATATATATATATATTATATATATATATATATATGCTGGACAACCTCAACATATGAAAATAGTATATGCATGAACGACTAACGGGATAGTAGCGACTAGTAATGAGTGATAATTACATCACATGTGCCTAAAGTGTATAGAATCATGTTGTGAGATTTATATACCTTTTTTAATTGTAGTTCAGACAAATCATTATCCATGCACTCCAGACGCAATTTCCTAGTTGACACCCAGAAGGATATTAGTGAATTTTCATCAAATTCCCTGAGTTACATTGTGTGCTCGGGAATTTAATTCTTCTGAGAGGTTAACATTCGTGGGTGGAGCGCATGAAAATGGGCCTGTTAGTTTCTTTCTAATTTGTCACAGTTCGTAGATACAAGACATCAGACTTAAGTCCTGAAGTTCCTACGCCACTAGTGTGAGAGAAGAGTATCACCACCAACCGCCTACAGTGAACGAATTATGTAGAAAAGTGTACTCATCACCAAAAAGAAGTTACGGAAACCACAGCTGAAGGACGCATCTGTAGCTAAGTATTATATAACAGGCTACAGCAAAAATACGGACATTATTATTAACGCCCTACCTAAACCTCAATGAGGAAAAATTTACTATAACTTTCACCCCATTTAATCCTTACTTTAACTTGTTGAACTAATTGACTATTAAATGTGTTGTATGTTATTTTATGGTAGAAGAGGAACGACTAAGTAAGTAAGTAAGTATGTTATTTTAAACTAAACAACAATAGCTGATTCAGTTTCTTTGTACGAAAGCAAACGTATGAGCCAGTTTTCTTGATAAATACATATTTATAAATATAGAACCATTAATTATAAGAGGGCATTCGTTGGATTACTCCAACTGGGGGCTTGACGGGCCAGAATCATTGCATAACCCCTTCACAAAAGGTGACGGGACCAGATAATAAGTTAACATATTTGCTCAGCCCTTAAGCAGGGGTTGTTCTTGACTTCTGGGAATATCTTGTGAAGGCTCCCACACGGTAGAAACGTATCTTGCGCGAAGATAGATACCTTAGACGACCTACTTTTAGATACGTTTGCGTTGTGACCATTAGTGGACCACTCCTGCAAAGCAAGGGGAGGCAATCCCGTGACATGCTCCGTATCTGTTTTTCACAACCTTTCCTGTTGTCACGATATATTCCACCTTTATTCTTCTCATAAAATGAAGCTTTAAAACAAAATTGGATTACTTACTTCTAATGTTAGAAATAAGCTTCATTTCTTAAATGGATTCTTTCAGTGAATGCTCATTACTCTCTTTAGCTTGTGGCGAGATGGATGTTAGATAGAAATTTAGAAAGTATAGTTCCCAGAACTAGAAAAGAGAACTGTGAACTAGTGGTATGGATGGCACAGGACAAGCCAGGTAGTTAACCGCACAATTCTAGATGATAGCTGCAGAAGAAAGCTATGGAGTATGTCGCCTTATCGCTAGACCTATCCTATGCTCCAAGGGTGTTATTTGAATTTTTGAGTGCAGCTCGTATTTATTCCCTTATAACACATAAGGATAATGCCTAGTGGCAGGGAGGATAGTGTGATCCCTTTGCATAGCTAGACGGGGTTGTCGCACGGAAGGTCCAGGGTTCGAATCCTGGGTAAGCCACTCATGTCTGTTGTTTTTCTGTTGTCTAGTGTTCTACTTCTTTATTTCTTACGAGTACCTGAAAACATACCTTTATGTTTGTCTCATATTAATTTAGTATTTATTCCCCACCCATTTAAAATTATTAATGTTTCTTTGACCACACTCCCAAATTATAATTGGACATTTAAATAATTCAAGAACTGCAGTTTTAAACAAATCAATACTCTTTATTGATTAATGATATATGGTTTAAAAAAAAATATCACCTTGGTAAATACATTTTTATAAACTTTTAAACAATTTACATAAAATTTAAAGTGTCACTGTTTGGTCATTGTCATCATGTGTCATCATGCTAACAATGACCTCTAGCTGAGCCAATGCTGCCCAGGATTGAGGTTATATAGTACCGTAGTGGAAGTCATCTTTCTTCGTGCACAAGGCTAGATATAGACATGAAGATTTATGTTAAGCATTACATTAATTTTAAATATTGATCCATTTTAAATGTACATTAATTCAAGATATTTTGTAAGCTTAACGATCTATACAGACTGTCACGGATTGCCTCCCTTAGCTCTGTAGTTGTGGTCAACCAGTGGCCAACACTCAAGAGTATCTAATATAAGTCTTCAAAGGTGTCTACCTTCGCACAAGAATACTTTTGGCAGAATTGTAGATAGAAGGTTAATGATGTTTCCATCTCAAGGGAGTTTTCACAAGATGTTTTCAGAAGTCAAGAACAATGCTGCATAGGGCAGAGCACTATTAACTTATATCTGATCCGTCGCCTTTCGTAAAGAATTAAGCAATGGTTTTAGCCCGTTTAAGCCCCCAGCTGGTGTAATCCAGCGAAATTCTTTTATAAGTATTTATTCTATAGAAGTACATATATGTCTAGATGTATATATATATATATATATATATATTAAAGAGTCTTGCTCACACGTTTGCTTTCATACCTATAATAACCGAATCAGCAATGATTGTTTTGTTTTAACATAACATGTAACAAATTTAATAATCAATTAGTGTTTAACAGGTTAAAATAACGATGGAATGATGGTGAATTTTAGATGTATATAAAAAAGTGTCTTCACGCTACAGGGGTTGAGGATTTATAAAAAAATACTTTTGCTGTTTCCTTTAATAAGAACGTAGCTGGTCTAAGTGAGTCCTGCCGCCGTGGTTTCGTCAATTCTTGTGTGATGAGGGAACGTCTCCACACAAATCGTCCAATGTAGGTGGTTAGTGTTGAATCCCTGCTCTTGACTCACACTAGTGGCGTAGAAACTTTAGTCGTGCAGCTTCGTACCACGAAATTTAGACAAAATATAAAGAACAAATGCCTCTGCTAAGTACACTGGGTTGGAAGATTAACAGTCGCATTGTCTCGCTGTTCACCCACCAATTTTAGCCTCTCTGAATAATTAGACCTTTTGCGTATACACAGCGTAACTCAGGGAAGATGATTATACATCATCAGTATTCTTTTGGGTATTAAACGGGGAAAATATGTGCTTGGACAACGGGAATGCAATGGATTGCCTTAATTACAATTAAGAAGGTACATATATCTGACAAAATGATACTATACACTTTAGGCACATGTGATGCAATCATCACTCATCACTGCTCCGTTCGGAGTCTGGGGTTGCTGCTACTTTCGCTTTTCTGTTTGAATTAACATGAAGCAATCATCAGCGCTTGCTGTGGTGGTTTAATGATTATACTATTTTCATATGTTGAGGTTGCCAGCCTCATATATAACCACTTAGCAAAGAAAAACATGTCAAATTCACATTTGTAAAATATAGGTTCACAACTTACCCCAAATGGGATCCACAATCTCCTGGCACAGTTAGAAAGGACACAGTAAATTAGGTTAGATGCTTCGAATTACTTATCTGGGTAATTTTAGAATCCCTCTTATGACTTGATTCTGATTCTTTAAGTCTCCAGTCTTTGTATTTAAAAATGCTGGTTTGCTTCTAAGTTTCAAAGTTGCCCAAATACTCTGTCCTGGTCCTTTCGTATGGAATCTAAATCCTATTCTCTTCTGGCTCTGTCTCAGGAGTTGCTACTTTGACTTTTAGCAGTGCAGTGTGTCTGTCTCAAATTGTTAGATTATAAATCTCAATTTTCGCTCCAAGTCCCATATGGTAATTCCGACGAATTTGCCAATGAAATCCAATGTCCATTCCGTCTCTCAAATTAAACCAATCCAATCTCTTTAGAACTATGTTGGTCGGCGTGTTAGATCATTAGTCTACCCAGCGTGTTTTAAAATATTTTAAAATTTAAACGCGTGACCTCTTTCAAATGTGTCCGTAATACTTCCGATTGCCCTGTTTGCCAACTCACAAACACAGCTGCGAACTCATTTCCTGTCTAAATGCCTTTCCCACCATAATCTCCCCAGACGGGTTATCTGTATTAATTGCACCGAAAATGTCTAGGCTAAAGAGATAAGCCGATTATCAACCACGTACTCAAATCGTGCACGAGACAGATAATTGCTGATACAGCACGGCGCACAAACATTATTCGACGACACAGCTGGCCGTCTATTGTTCTTTCCGCCCAAGGTGTCGGAAGGCGCTGTGATAAACCTCGGATTCCAGGTGGTCACTCGGTCTGGACCGGAAATGAGTTATGACAAAGTCCCTATCCTCTTCACTTTTACCTTCTGCATTAAAGGTGGCTAGACCACTTAAGTGATTGCAATTAATCCTCAAGATAGTCAATCAATTCAGCCGTGAAATAACATTATTGCAGTGTGAATAGAGGTTAACAACTCAAAGAGGCCGACTACGAGGTGAGGAAATTGAAGAAATGAAGTGATACTGCCGGAGAGAACGAAAGTTATAAAAAGTGCACAATTGATTTCGTCACACAGACATACCCTCAGAGCGGTGGTGCTTCGAAGTCTGCGGCTGTTAGAAGCTTCGATCTATAAATCGTTCACAATGGCGGTCAGTTGTGGCTTCTTCTTAGTTATCTTGTTGTGTTATGGGTTAAGACTTCAAAAATATAAGAGCCAATCCTCTGGATATCTTCTCAGCTCTGTCAGATGATGATGTGATTTCATGCAGTACGGAACTGTGTCTGAGACATGCTTATATACCCAATCTAGATATAACCGTTTGTTCCTCGGAGGTCTGCACCTGAGTTCACTTTTTCCTCTTGTTAAACTTTTGTGGCATTTCAATGCTTTTGCGCGAATTTACCAACACAACCGTAATTTCCTCGTCAAATACCAAAGATAATGATTTTTGGTTCTTGTGCGTTTATTCACCGGTTAAATCAAATTCTGGAAATTTATTACCAAAACTGAGAACCGTACTTTTTCTTGACTGAAAAATGTTGATTTCACATTGTGATTTGGGAGGCAAGTTAAAAAAAAAAGCGTTTCTCTTGCATTCATAGTTGACACGCTTACGACAGACCCGCCCTCAAACACCCCCCCCCCCTATTTTAAAAAAAAAGTTTATAAACCAATAGAACGGAATTGAATCAGTTCTACAAGTTAACGGTACAAAGGAAACAAAGGAAATCGCTGCCGTTGCCTTCTCTAACTCAAGATCAGAGTCAGGCACCCTTTTACAGCTGGTTTGACTGATGCGTGACACATGTTCCCTTCCTCGCTGCCGTTGCCTTCTCTAACTCAGGATCAGAGTCAGGTACCCATTTACAGCTGGTTATGGAGTGTTAGAGACTTCACCATACTAGGTCCAGCATCGAGAGGTGGGGAGACCAGTTTCCTTCCTCGCTGTCTTTTCCTTCCCTAACTCAAAGTTAAGTACCCATTTATAGCTAGGTAGACCCCATCTCTCGATGCTGGACCTAGTATGGTGAAGTCTCTAACACTCCATAACAGCTGTAAATGGGTACCTTACTCTGATCCTGAGTTAGAGAAGGCAACGGCAGCGAGGAAGGGAACAGGTGTCACGCATCAGTCAAACCAGCTGTAAAAGGGTACCTGCCTCTGATCTTGAGTTAGAGAAGGCAACGGCAGCGAGGAAGGGAACAGGCGACCCCACCTCATAAAGCTGGGACCCAGTACATCGAAGTCTATAACACTTCACTCCCCAACGGCAGAATGTGCTACGTGACTACAACCTTACAAACGGCAGGCGTGTTTTAAAAAAAATTCTAAGCAACGGGGGAGGGGGGGAGAGGACAATGTGAAATGACACTTTTTCAGTCAAGAAAGAGTACGGTGATCGGTTTGGGTAATAAATATCCAGAATTTAATTTAACCGGTGAATTAACGCACAAGTACCTGATTTTTTACTGCCAAAATTACATGTATTTGTAGTTGCTGTTCAAATCCCAAAAAAGAATTATCCTGATCGGGCCATTAACTATAAAGTTGTAGCAGAATTTATGTTGTGCAATTCATAATTTATCATAAAGACACTAGCTTACGTGGTAATTGCAGAGTGTTTTTGCCCGTTAAATGACAAGCTAACCATGGTAATCTCAGCATTCTTCTGTAAAACTATATCTTCAAGGCCTTAAGATTAATATTCAAGAAGTTCTATTTGCATGTCCCTGTTAAGATAGGAGAATAGACCACAATAATTTCGAAGTTATCTCTTGTAAAGCACAGTGGCGTATTCTCTATGTGTGCTGTGCGTGCTGAGCACACCTATGCCCGAAGGAAAATAAAAATTTAATTTATTATTCTATAAAATATTTCTCTTCTAATGTTCTGCTTTCGGACCGCACGCACCAGGATAACGGATTTTCCCGCATAGAATCTACGAGTATAATCTAGTTTCAGTTTCCCCAGACGCTTTTTATAGTGCAGTTTTTTATTGGTTGGTAGGAATCGCCCGAAGTTTCTCGGGTAATTCCGCCACAATGCGTGCAGCACGTTTCGGATTCACGTCTGAACACTGGTTTGATTGGATCGGGGTCATGGCCAGATACGTAAATACAATGCGAACATGCGTGCGGTGGTCCTGCAGCTCTCGAGTTGTAAAAATCGGTTGTGTCCGTCCAGTGTTTTTTGTGATTAATTTTTGTTAGTTGCCGGAAATGCAGATTATTACAGTGACAGTGAGTTTCAAGTTGTAAGTTAATTAGTATTTCGGAGATAGTTGACATATACCCCTAATAACTATCGTTGCGTAATTGAATATAGTTGGTTTTTAAATTAAGAGGGGAAGAAGTTAAATAGTCATCATCATCAGTTGCCATCTCCACAACGAAGGTTGGCTGTAATGGATCTCCAACGTCTTCTGTCTCTTGTCTTGATGGTGCACTCTGATAGACTCTTTCCTGTCCATCTCTTGATGTTGTCTTCCCACTTATAGCGCTGTCTTCCCCTTGCACGTTTGCCTTCAACTCTCCCTTCTGTTATGGTCTTCTGCAAGGTGTTATGCCTTTTTATGTGGCCAAAGTATTTTAGCTGTCGAACTTTGACCTCCCTCATTAGTTCTCTTTTCATACCTAGATTTTCTAGGACCTCCTTATTTGTTTTCATCTCTTTCCATTAAATAGTAGGCGTACATATTCATTTTAAGTAGCAGCACGCCTAGCTCGCATTACCAGGATACGCCACTGGTAAAGCAATACTTCCAACATCAAAGACTGTTGTATTCACGTATCATGAAGAACCGGTAGTTAAGAAGTTCTGTTTATACCGTCCCCTGTTAAGTTAAGAAAGTAGACCACTATAATTTTGAAGTTAACTCTTTCGACATCACAGACAGCCGTATTCCCGCATCTTTAACATCTAATAATTAAGAAATTATATTAGTATTCTATTAGTATGTCCCCAATTAAGTTCAGGGAATTGTACACAACAGTTTCGACGTCAACTGTTGTAAAACAATACTTTCAATATCAAAAACAGTTGTGTTCACGTATCTTGAGCAATGAGCAGTTAAGAAATTCTATTTGTACGTCCCCTGTTAAATTCAGGGAATAGTCCAGAAGAAGTTAACTCTTGTAACAATGCTTTCAACATCACAGAAAGTCGTTTCCACATATTCCAAACAACCAGTACAGACAGGCGTGACTTCGTTTCACAACCTCGGGCACATAAACAACATAAACATCTTTCGGACTTGACACTGGAACGGACAAATTACCAGAGTTTATCGCTGGTCGGATAGATCAGTACAGATACGTTGTAATAACTTCTCAGCACAACCTGCATTTAACGGACCGATTTTCTTACGCGTTTTCTTGCGTTGATTTAGCGCCCAATCTATGCGTTTCTTTTCACAGTTTTGATCTTTGTTGTCCGCGTGTTCCTTTTATACGATACGGGAAAATGTCAAAATGAGCGTCACGGTGCTGGAAACTAGGGCCATCGAGAGACGGAGCGCGGTAAATAATGTAGATAATTTTGCTGTTTATCGTCGAGCTTTCTTTGTAGCTTATTTTCCCCCCTCAGCTTTCTTAAGATTTATTTATTTTCTAAAAAAGTTTTCTGCGTGTAATTCCAGCGTATATTGGCTCTCGAGGAACAAGAATAAATAATGCGACATAGCTGATGTCATTGCCATCTTCATCATTTCTGATTACCCGACGGTATTAAGCTCGTACTCGAGTGTATAATCGTAATAATGCGAGAGGGATGCCCCGGTGGTTGTAGTATCGAGGGGGTGAACACTATCCCGTGAGGTCGTCCCCTCTCACGGTCTTAGCTATTAAGAGTATTAGGATGTGTGTTTACTCGTCGACTTTGTTGTGCCCCCAGTGAGTTTCCACTTCGTCACTCTTTGTCGCGCCACGCCCAGAGACTATCGCGAAGATGATTATACTATTCGGAGTTGCAAAATTAGATAGACGGAGTTACTGCGCTTTTAGACCGTTGAATTATTGGCAAATGTCTGCGCAAAAGCGCGCTCAGAGATGATCTACGATCGCTATTTGACCCGCACCTCTATAAGAACAGAGAATGATTCCCAGTGAGCTTTCACGTAGCATTGTGTTAGCCGGCCCAGCTCTCGTCCCTATAGATAGTCGATCGATACTATGTATAACCTGCTCTGACGCTAAGCACAGTTTGCTATTCCGCACTCCATTGTCACAGTCCCTGCTTCCGCACACCTTAGATCACCGCCGACCTCCCGCGCCGCTGGACCCCCCCCTTTATCGGGCCCTCTTGAGCTGATACACATTGGTAATTTCTATGCATAATAAATGATGGTATCGTGCAACTTAGCGTTTAAGGGCGGGATTGATGTTTGAATTCCACCGCTAGTATTCTTTGATGATTGTTTGGCTTCATAAATCACGTAAGATTTTAAGATAATTGTTGAATTTTTTGGTATGCATTGTCATACTTATCCAGAATTGTATTACATGACGTACATCACTAGTCTATCCTGGATACATGGTTATTCGTAAAGAACTTACTATTTTGTTTGTCAGATTATTTGTTTAGTTAATGCTTAATCACCAGTGGGTTTCCATATTTATGGTAATTTAGTTATTAAAACTGTACATATTTATTCAAAAAATTCGCGCAGTATTCTTGCGTAGTGAGCCTATTCTTACGTTGCTCCAAGTAATCAGGCATTTAAAAAAAAAATTTTTTTTTTTTGCGCATCGGATCGTTAGGGTGTCAGGTTAAGGAGCTCTGGGTAAAGAGCAAATCGGTTCGTACGTAACGCTTTGAGTAGTACACATGCGGTAGTGTACGGATTTGGTTCGACTTTGTTTGTGGTATAACATATATGGCACGGGTTTTTTAAGTGCTTAAGGAGAAGTCATTTTTGAGTTACTTCCCTTGAAAGGAGTTTCCGTCATCTTCGATTCGGAATTCCCGCGGACGATTTAGGCCTACTTGCTATTTTATTTCCTTTGCTCGTGGGTGTCGGAAATTAGAATGTGTCTCTCATATGCTGTCATGTTATATCAATTGAGCCTTGAATTTATTAGTAATGTTGGGAGTTGTTTTTTATGCTCGCGGCTGATTAGTAGGTTTGGTAGGTGAGTAGGTACGTAGTCCCTGGTCGTATATATGATGGAATATCTTTATACATTTCTTAATTTCAATTAGTCGAGTAACTATGTTTTGTTTTGTTTGTCCGCTAGGGGAAAAGGTTTCAAAGATGCTATGCAGTGGCGGAAGTCAGTATCGCTACGCAAGGGGTGTGTGATTCAAGGCTGTTCATTCCCGTCGGTGAGATGTCGAATTTATGTTGTAGTCGGCCTATCGCCGTGGAATGAGAAAGTGATTCTATAAGCTAAATGGGAGGAAAAGTTGATGAGTCATTTAAGACATGTTGGTTTGTACTTTTACCCCAGTGTTTATTTCTCTTTTGCCAAGGAATGGCCAAAGTTATATTTTCGCATAGACTAAGGTAAGTAATCACATATATTTGTTATTTACTTGTAACTTTCGATGGCTTCGCGCCATCGGTTGTCGATAAGGCAGTATGCGGACAGTGAGTGTTAGTACTTTATGATAGACTAAGAATGATTGTACATTCATTCTCACAGGGTAACGTAGAGATGTAGGACGCTTTTCCTTATGTTTCAAGCGACTATAGATTGTTATGATAATATTATCAATTACCGTCTATGATTAAGTGAAGCTATGAATGAAATGAGTGAGTGACATATTAACGAGAAAGTGATTCGTTAGATGACCAAATTCTTGGGTCTCCTGTATTTCCAATGTTTGAGTTGAGAAGCTTCACGAGAGAAGGAGAAGCACCGTCTATGTTGAAAACTCCTATTAGTTGACCTTTGTATGCGATATACATCGTAGTAGTAGATAGTGGTTAAATAAGGGATGGGGACTGTATACTATTCGTCGAATCGACTGCGGAGTTGTTAAGCAAGAGAACTGCGCGATGATAGAGTGCGGACTGTGTGCGGCAAGTCCTAAGTATTATCTACTCTGCTGTCCATGTTGTTAGTGTGGTCTCTCGGCACGCCTCCACGCTAATATCCAATGTTGATTTGGTCAGACTTGTGTGAGGTGAACAATACGATAGCGCTATACTTTTGCCCAACATAGAATGCTGGCTTTAGTGTGCTTCGACTGGCTCGATAGTGGTACTTTAGATGATTCCGATCTCGTAGACTGTATCGAGTGTTAATAGGATGTTTCTTAGGAGCCTTCCCCCATAGTAGACGTATGTGTGATTATGTGTGTCGTGACGTGACTCACTTGCGTGCTAGCGTCAGAGGCTTCGAGCTAGGAATCTATATGACAGTCATGGATACTGTTTTTTGGATTGTAATTACGTGCGCTATGTTATTGATGCTCTATGAGAAGCTACTCTCAATCGCTAATGTCCATTGAATGTTAGCCTCTTATATGAGACTCTCCTCGTACTGCACAAGTGTATGTGGACCTACTCGCTCTCGCTCTATGATCTAGACGCGCCTGTGTAGCCCGCGTACTTACTCTGACATCTATGAGGGATCGCATATCCACTGTTCCTATGTTCGTACATTCTGCTGATGCGACCTATATAGTATAATTCCATGTAACCATACGACGTCGTACTGTCCAAGTGATGAATCCTCGTGCTCATGTAGTTCAATGTTATATGAGAGACGAACGGAACGATTTTGCCGATAGTATCCAAGAAGACTTCCTTGAATTTCGAAAAGATGTTCCTTGTATGATTGGATTGTACCACCCTGATACTTACAGTGGGCGTTCTTGTATATTCGATCAGCATGCTTGTTCTGACAATCTGTGGAGTATCGAGATAGAATCAGTGTACTACCATGTGTAGGATTCCTCGATATTTAAGCATTGTGTTTTATAGCTTTGATCTATCTTAGTTGAATAATCACATAGTTCATACCTTGGAGTGCAGCGATTCTCGGATATCTCAGTTGACTTTTTTCTACGCAAACATCATAAATCTAGTCATTGAAATTTGTGAGTCGTGATTAGGTTTGTATGGTGTAGCATACATCACACTATTCCCAACCCTGACCAATAACCCATCTGTGAAGTATGATTGAGCCAGAGTTTACTCATCTGTCTGTGACAGCTCGCTGCCTGAATGTGTCCTTTCTGACATGAATCGTAGTTACCAATACGACGCTGTTATCTAGACCAGTTACCGTCACGATTTGTCTAGACGCCACCATACTGGGTGACATTGGACGGGTCCACTGTAACAGATTAGCGGAGACTCTTAACAACTGACTACTGTGCTGGGTAAGCGCTTTATCAACTGGTTGACAGCTATCCAGGTCTAACCTATAACTTGACTCTATATGAGAAAAGTACACCTACTGAGACAAGACGTTTCTTGTGGGGTAAAATTCATCGTACCTGTACCACCTCACTCCATTAGATCACTGTGGTAAGTTCCCGACACTGCCATGAGGTCAATCATTCAGGTAGTTTACATTGCATCAATCAGTGGATCACCCATCACCCGTGTGGGTGGGTCCGGGGGGGGTGTGGACACCCTCTCTCACATCTTGTGTTGTTGCAATGTGGGCCCATGACGACTCAGCATACGTCATCTTTAGGTAAGATATGTGACAAATGCCAAAGTTACGTGATTTAAAACAATGGCTACTAGCGCATCTGGTAGATCGCATCCAATCTAGGCGATGTGGTCATTTCAGTCTGTTCCACCCCCTAGCTCTCACAGAGTAGACATCATATTGATGATAGTAAACCGCGACACATGTCACGCTACTATCAGATGTATCGTTCCCTAGGGAAGTTTCTGTCAGATACTAGCATCACTGGTATTTGACTGCACTATACTTAGTGCAAAGTTGATCGCATTTTTTTTTGCCTAATTACTAACGGCTGACGATCACGACTTTTCGACGTGATGCATTACAGAAACAAGATGGTGACTATCAGTGCCTTAATGAGACGAGTCCGTCATCTGGCAAGAGAGTTGAGAAGCGCTCAGCGTGTGTGTTAGCTACTATCATTATATGATCCTGTAGTTTTGACGTAAGTAGGATATAGATGACCTAGTTTACCAACACTGAGACAGTGTTACACGGCAGGCTTGGTTGACACATACGTTCACATACTATTCAAGATATGTTATACTCCCTCACGATTAGCGTATCATATGCGCTATTTTGCATGGGACTCCCCACTCTTGATCCCTCCACTAAAGCCAAAAGTTATTATCCTTGTGTACATAGTGAAAAAAATTGCATTTACTAAAAGAGACAGACAAGAGATCAAGAACGCCTACATCTGACAAGTTTTTTAGAAGTATTTTGTCTCTTAATCTACCCATTGAGAGATGTGGTAGCCGTGACATGAGAATCTAAAGATTATCTCGCTGTTTCTGTTGTGCTGAAATACTTGTGTGTAAATACTGCTAATTTCCTAGGTCACCCCGCAGACGGTTCTTATTCTAGTTTTCAATTACACCACTAGTATTACATCAACATCTGCCTTCGCCGCTACTGATTTAGCCTTTAGCAGATATATCTGAGCCTTCTACACTCAGAGCCATTGTATCTCATGTAATAGATATAAACTCATTGACTCTCCTCCTACACTGTTCTATTTCCTATGTTGTATGAATACAATACCTAATGTATTTCTTATGTAGGTCTAACTCATCGGTATGATCATGGAGTTCTAACATTAAGATAATGGTCACTGGAGGCGATGATCGGTCATGGGTCAATGCTCTCATTGTAAAGATAATATACTCTAGACTCGTAATTAATGATTGCGCAGAAGATCTGACGCCAGTAAAGTACCAGAGGAATTTCTTTATGACCATTAGCATAGTTTACCAAAAAAAAACGTGCCTATCATATATAACGTTGAAGTGTCAGTAGAAGAGATATATATTAGAACAATTTGATATGAGACTGTTGAGAGATAGAGGAGGGTCTGGATTGTGTGACCGTTGCGTTTGGGGAGGTCCTGCCTGTGATCATCCATCACCCAGCATGTTATCATCCCACGCCCGTAATAGAGGCCAGGGGGCAATTTAATTGTCTGCGGGATCTCTGAGAGTGTGCAAAGCCCTTTTGCAGTAGGAGCGTATAAAGACTATATAGGGGTATCCCTTGTGAGGGGAGTATCAACTGTATCACTTAAATAGTTGTTGCGTCATAGTCTTGAGCAGCTGTAGTGACTCATTAGCTAGTCTAGACTCGTGTTTGAATACTCCCTACAAATACCTCCGATGGTGTTTGTTTTGGTTTTTTGAAGACTATATGTTAACTGATTTATGAACTATCTATATAGCTGTACACTAGTATGGTGTCGGAGCTTATGTAGATGAGTTTTCCGCGCTAGGTTGGACAGCAGCTGCCGAAACCATCTCCGTCTAACTCTAGTGTATCAATATATTCTACAGTATATATCGCTTCAAATCATATTAGCATTTCATCATTGTTCGAATATGTCATGTGCATCGTAGACGCAGTTGCTCCACCCCCCGCTCTAGTTACAGTCTCTGGATCTCCTATTGCTCTTATCCGATGCTATCAGACTGGGAGGTCATTCCTGAGATAATATGTATACTTTTTACCCCATGTATTCACATACAGAAGCATTCGCATCAAACTTACTTGTACGTGTGTGAGCACACCCACAGCGGGTTCTCCTTGACATGTAAGTCATAAGATGACTGTTGGTCTTGACGTTGGTATATCGATGCACTATGCTCACGACACGTTAGTACTCACCTGCTATATACGACTGAATATGCTATCAGATAGCATGCCTCAATCTACGTGCTACTTAGTGCTGAAAGACCAAGTGATCAGTATCAAACCTTGAGATTATCATTAGTTATAGAGAACTATGAGTTAATTGATGTGTACTTTAAAGTGTGTTATACACTAGTTTGATTAGATATTAATAAACATATTTCTAGATTGCACCATGTCATCAACTGTTGCACTATGCTATCTTTGTACCTGTTGATTAGTAGCCAATCGTGTGATAACGTCAGTCAATTCTTATTAGCTCGGTATTCCCAATATAAATGCCGGATTTGCACGTCCCCCTTAATACTAGAGAACACCTTTCACCCATCCCCCCATCTGTCAGACGCGTCATCCCCCCTTCCCCCACTCGCGCACCCGAGTCGTGTCTCCTCTCCACTCTCCCTACACCCCGTAAGCGCATTCTGAGGGAAGAGTTGATCTCTATTAAGGATACTGCAGTTTGTCGCACACTGGCTTATCAAAAGTAGTTTATTATTACCAAGGTCCTTGTGATTAAGGACTAAGAAATGTATTCTCAGATGGGGAAATGGAAAAAAGAAAAGAAAAAGAAACGATGAGGCTGCTGCTGAAGAGAAAAAATTACAAGCTGCTGCGAAAAAAATACAAGCTGCTGCTGAAGATACAAGCCAAGCTGCTGCAGAGAGAAAATTACAAGCTGAAGCTCAAGAGAAAAAAGCAATAAGAGAACATGAACACCAAAAAGAACTTTTAGCATTTGAGTTAGAAAAGTTAAAGTTAACAAACATAAGTGATGGTAATCAAGCATCTGGTGGTAATGGTAAACCCTTTACTTACAAGGTCAAGGTACCAGCGTTCAACCCTTCCAGTGATGACATAACATTCTGGCTAAATAGATTTGAACGCTCGTGTCGAGCCCATAATGTGGACAAATCACAATATGCTAACCAGTTATCAGAAAATCTGAAAGGTGATTCTCTGACTAGTTTAAGTTTGGTTGAAGAGGCTGACAAAGATAACTATGATGTTTAGGGCAGCCTTATTAAAGAAGTATCAGTTGTCTGAAGAGGGTTATCGGAAGTTGTTTAAGACAATGGTGCCTCAGGCAGGTGTAGAATTCTCAGAATTCATTGCAAGGACACGTCTTACATTTGATCGTTGGATTGAGCTATCCAAAACAGAAAAGACTTATGAAGCCCTTATGGACTTGATACTCAGAGACAAGATTATGTCAAGTATAAATAAACCTTTCCTCGAATTCTTACATGAGCGTAAACCTAAGTCTCTAAAAGAAATGGAACAGTATTGTACCCAATACGTCACTGCACATCCGGACGTAGCTATTAGCAACAGTAAGGTTAAAGAAGGTATGCCAGTTGCTTCTGCAACACCATACAACCCTAATCACTCTCACAAATTCCAAGGACCTCAAAATAAGTTTAATAAAAAAGGTAACTATTACAGTTATCAGAACCAAGGTAACCAATCATTTCAGGGTTCTTCTTCGAATACCTGGAGAAGAGCTGACAGCCCTCGATTCAGGGGTGGTCATAATTACAGGAACTTTCGCAAAGGAAGTCATTCTAGGAACTATCCAAGTTTTCCTTCATGGAGACAACAAGATCATAATTACAGAGATACTCATTATAATGAATATGATGATAGTAACCAAAGGAGCTATGATTCAAACCCGAGTAGAGGTTATAATAGTGGAAAAAATGATAAGTACAGAGGCAATAATAACAGAGGTAGAGCACAATTCAAAAAACATAAAGCTCATTACCAGGCGAACTCTGCACAGCAAGAGTCCCACGAAGCCTATAAACAAAATAAAGATAATGATGACTCTAATAATATGGCATGTGCCGCTTTTGATTTTGGGAGAGCATCTCAGTGCCCCCAATGCAAAACATTATTTGAGCCAACCACAGTGTCTACTTTAAGCTGTGGGCATCCTCTTCCCGCTCTTCCTGCGTCAATCGCGCATGATGGGAGAGGTTCTCTTGTCTTACACAAAGGTTTAGTAAATGACAATCCAGTCTCAGTACTTTTTGATTCTGGATGCACAACTATTGGGGGTAGGCAGTCACTCATAGATCCTTCTCATTCTACAGGCAAAGTAGTCAAATGCGTAACATTTGGCGGCACCATAGAGAAATACTCTACCGCTATCATTAGGATTGCTACTCCTTTCTTCACAGGAGATGTACACGCATGTCTTTTGCCGAATCCGATCGCTGATCTTATCATCGGTCGCATTCACGGAGTCAAAGAATGCATTCCGGAGCAAATTTCCGTTTGGGAAAATCAAAATATGCAATCTGCTAATGCGGTAGTCACTAGAGCTCAAGCTCTCAATATGCCTGAAACTTCATCTGTTGAAGATAATGAAGTGCATAACCAAGATGATCCCTTGGTAATTTCTCGTGACTCGTTTATAAAACAACAAGAAGAAGATCCGACTCTTAAGAAATTCTTCACTCTTGTAACGAAAGGTGATCCGAATAAAGATTCAAATTGTAAATCTTGGATTACAATGAAGAATGGCGTACTTGTACGTATGGTGCAAGACTCCACTAAGTCAAGTCATTCTCAGATTCTTGTACCCAAGAATTTGAGAGTTAAGATCTTACAACATGCACACGACTCTCAGTGTGCTGGTCACATGGGTTTTTCCCGTACAAAGTCAAGAGTTCTTGCGGCTTTCTTTTGGCCTTTTGTGAACAAGGACATACGGATCTATTGTCGATCCTGTAAAGTATGTCAAGAAGTCAAATCCAAAGGTCCTCGTCATGCTGCGCCTATTCAGGCTGCAGATATTCCTATTCGTCCATTCCAGAAAATGGCGATAGACATCATTGGTCCATTCAAGATCAAATCTGCTAGAGGACATCAGTTTATCTTAACGTGTGTAGACATGTGCACACGTTGGCCAGAGGCTATCCCTCTAAAGAGCATTACTACCGCTGACATTGCAGATGCTCTTTGGCTTATATTTTCTCGGCTGGGATTCCCCGGAGAAATATTATCAGATCATGGCACCCAACTGATATCGGATACCATGTCTCAAGTAATGTCTACTCTACAGATAGAGAGATCTTTGAGTAGCATCTATCATCCTATGTCCAATGGGATGGTCGAGCGACTAAATAGAACACTTAAGAACTTATTAGGGAAGATAACTGAGGATCATCCTCAAGATTGGGATAGGGTTTTACCCGCGGCCCTCTTCGCGTACAGAGAGGTCCCCAATGAACATACAGGGTTTTCTCCCTTTGAACTTGTCTTTGGCGCGCGACCGCGCGGCCCAATGTCTTTGCTGCATGATCTTATAACAGCTGACAATATTGACGATGACACAAAATCTTCTTACGAGTATGTCATCGCGCTGAGACAGAAGATTATCGAAGCATGCAAATTGGCAACGTCCTCTTCTGAATTTGCTAAGCAGAAGGCAAGACAATTTGCTAATAAGAAGAGAACTTTACGACAACTTTGTCCTGGTGACAAAGCATTTGTTTTGCTACCTTGTCGTGAAAATAGACTCCTTATTAGTTGGAAAGGTCCGTACGATATAAAATCGAAAATTTCAGATGTTGACTACATCGTCGATATCAACGGGAAGCATAAAACCTTCCACATCAATATGCTTACGGAGTTCCATGAACGTCCTGACTATCTACAGCCTATTTTCCAGGCAACGGACGATTCTCATGTCAAACATGGTCATTACTCATCACTGTCTGTAATACAGGATGAGGAAACAAGTTTTTCGGATGTTAATCTTCCGCTTCCAATGATCCCACTTCATTCTAGTGAATCATGGAAAGACGTTACTGTTTCTCCTGATTTGTCTCTAGGAGAACGGCGACAAGTTTCGTCTATGTTACAAACATTTCAGGATGTCCTCACTGACATCCCTGGACAAACTCTTATTATTGAGAATGACAATGTTCTAAAAGAACATACTCCAATTAGGGTTAGACCTTATCCTATCCCTATACATTTCCAAACACAGGTTGAAAAGGAGTTGGATGAAATGATAGATTTACAAATAATCGAACCATCCACTTCTGCATATTCTTCGCCGATGGTTATTGTTCGAAAAAAAAGACAATAACATACGTCTTTGCGTTGACTATCGCAAATTGAATCAAGTTACGAAGTTCGATGCTGAACCTATGCCTTTACTAGAAGAGCTACTTACTCGTCTTTCTAAATCGCATTTTTTCACTAAACTTGATTTGTCTAAAGGATATTGGCAAGTTCCATTATCCGAACGCGCCAAACCTCTTACCGCTTTCTCTACTCCCAGAGGCCTTTTCCAATGGAATTTTATGCCTTTCGGCCTTATGAACGCACCAGCTACATTTGTACGCATGATGCGTCGAATCCTATCGTATCGGTCAGATGTCATTGCTTATCTAGACGACATCTGTCTTTTCAGCGATACTTGGGAAGATCACTATTCAGGGTTAGTTGAATTATTATCAACTCTGCGTGAGTATAACCTGACAGCAAAACCATCTAAAGCTTGTATTGGCTTTAGCGAAATTGCTTTCTTAGGCCATCGAGTAGGTCACGGTTTCTTGAAGACAGAAGACCATAATATCACTAAGATACTTAACATCTCTATCCCTAGGACTAAAAAGCAAGTGCGAAGTCTTTTAGGTCTCATACAATTTTATGGACGTTTCATTCCGAATCTGTCCTCTATCATGGCACCTCTCTCTACACTATTAAAGAAAGGGTCGCCTAACATGGTTCACTGGTCTCATGAATGCCAATCTTCACTAGAGAAGATCAAAAAAACTATGTTTTCATCACCACCTATTTTAGTGTCACCTACAACAGATAAGTCTTTTGTTCTTCGTAGTGACGCTTCATCCACTGGGATTGGAGCGGCACTAATGCAAGAGTACTCTGGAACTCTGCATCCTGTAATGTATATATCCAGAAAACTTAATGCTGCAGAAAGGAATTACTCGGTTTTAGACCGTGAATTATTGGCAATGGTTTGGTCAATTCTCAAACTCCAAAGATTCCTTCTGGGCGCGCATTTCGTAGTGGAAACTGACCAAAAAAGCTCTTACGGCTATCCAAAGTAAGAACTTGAAGAGCTCGAGATCAACTCGATACGCAATCGCTCTTCAACCTTTTCATTTCTCGGTACGAGCTATCCGTGGTTCAGAAAATGTGATGGCGGACATTCTGTCCAGATGCCCACATGATGCCACTTAACTGTTAAATATTGGATCTTTTTAATATGTATAACTTTACAACAGTTATTTTTTGTTTCTTTACTAAGATACACATTTGTAATTTAATAATAGAATGATGGTATCTCTACTTAGCGGTTTATTGATGTTTATTCACCGCTGTTCTTTGATGATTGTTTCTTCATAAATCATAAATTTAAGATTATAGTGTGAATTTTTGGTATGCATTGTATAATTACCAGAATTGTATTATACGTAGATCACACCTTCCTGGAAACATTTATTCGTAGAGAAACAATTTCTCTCAGATTTTGAGATATATTCTCACCGGTCATATTAGGAATTATAGTTATTCCTGATATTTTCATCTGCGCAGTATTCTTGCGTTGTGAGCCTATTCTACGTTGCTCCTAGATGTATTTAAAAAAAAAAAAAATTTATTTTTTTTTTCCCGGGAGGTGTGGTAAGACTGTAAAGTGCAATCTTTACTATCTTGCAATATAATACATTTATATACTTATTATGTTCGCAAATATTTTGTAAACAAAGTATTTCCTTTTTTAAGTGCTTAAGGAGAAGTCATTTTTGAGTTACTTCCCTTGAAAGGAGTTCCGTCATCTTCGATCGGATTCCGCGGACGAATCTAGGCCTACTGCGATTTATTCTTTGCCTGGGTAGGAATAGATTGTTCTTGCTTCAGTATATCTATGGCCTGAATTTATACGTAGTGTTTGTATGAGTAGGACGAGTCTGTCTTATATATGGATATCTTTACATTTCTAAGTCGAACTATGTTGGTTGTCGCTAGAAAAGGTCAAAGGCTATGCAGCGGAAGTATCGCTAGCAGGGGGTGTGATTCATGGCTGTCATCCTGTCGGGATGTCGAATTTTGTTGTAGCCGGCTTATCGCCGAAAAAGTGATCTATAAGTAAATGGGGAAAAGTGATAGTCATTTAGACATGTTGTATGTACTTTACCCCAGTGTTTATTCTCTTTTGCCAAGGAATGGCAAAGTTATATTTCGCATAGAAAGGTAAAACCACAATTTATTATGAACTTGGGCTTCGCCATCGTTGTCGATAAGCAGATGCACAGTGGTACTTTTGAAAAGAATATTTATTCAAAGGAAGATGACATTCCTATGTATCAGCACTAGATTATATGATATTATTCAATTACCTCTATGATAGAAGCTATGAAGAAATGAGGACATTTAACGAATGACCAATTTTGGTCTGTATCCAATAGTGAGTGAAGCTCACGAGAGAAGCACAGCCATGTTGAAATCCATATACTTTGTATTTATCGAGTGAGAAAAAGGGATGCCTGTACTATCGCTCGATGAACCAAGAGATCACTGCTACATGTGAGAACCCATGTCTGGGATTCCTATATCTTTATGGAAAATATATATATTGAACTTTACGTGAAGGGATATTCGCTAGACGAGGTTAGGTCTAGGAGCCTTCCTATATATTGGTTATGGTCTGACGTGCCCAGTCAGTAAAGCCAGATGATTTACATGATGGAACTCTGAATGCTTATTTACGAATGCTCCATTATGATATTTGCCAAGCATGAATGCTAACTTAAGATGATATTCCTGTGATCAACATTATGCTGTCTATGTCGACATTTGTTCCTGTAACCATACACGTACTGTCCAAGTGTGCGTCCCATTAAATGTTATAAAAAGACCACCGTAGTTCCAGTACTTCTTGAATTCGAACAGTGTGAGTATGAGTGATGTACTACCAACCTGTCAACTCTATCGAATCATTCTACCATTCGCGTTCTGACATTCATATACACACTCATTGTCTACACTCACATTCTTGTCGGAGCCTCATCACGTTCCAGGACAAGATGACCTGTATGACCAAAACTGTGCTGGGTTTAATGAGTTGACAATCGTTACACTTTACTACACCAGTCCCAACATCTACAGTTATCAACTGGTGGACATTCACGGCAAATGAATACATTTGGAAAGACTTCTTGAAAGGCATTGTGAACAAGGGTTTTAAACAAGCTAAGGGCAATTGGAGACTTACTGGTTCCATTTTCATCTTTTTTAACCCCATCTACTTCCCCAATAGTTTTATATATATTCTGCATTTCTGTATGGTGTAGAAACATGGACGATTGTTGCGTGATAAATTCTCGCAACATCGTTTTATTTCAATATCTATTTTATAACGCAAGGGCAACAACTGCTTGAAATTTATTGTCACTTTTCTCGGTAAGCATTTGTCTTCTCGCGTTGGTATCGAATGCAGTTAAGTTTTGAGCTGTGGGTTTTTTGCGCTGGACTGCGCATGACTTGTCTTGCTTCTTGGTCGATCGGTTTCCGCCCACCACTAGTGGAGTGAGCGATTTGGAATGGCGAAAGAGATGCCTCGTTGAAGAGGGGATCTCCGCTATTTTTTGTTCTGTCAGGGATGTGTAGTCCTCTTATGGATATTTCGTTTATTCGGGATAATACCTCTAGTGTATTTGCACATGCCGGGAGGCGTGATATTTCTGTATTTCTTTAAAGCAAGGTAAATTGACTTTTTCATTAACTCTATCGATTTTGGGTCGTGAGCGATTTCGATTCATAACCTGTCTTCGAAAGTCGTCGTCACGAGATGTTTTTTCCCAGCTCACATGTCGCTGCATTGTACTGCATCGGTTGATGCAGGTACCAAGGACCATTACTTGCTACTTTGTTAAATGAACTAGGTTTGGAAAAACCTTTATTATCTAGAGGATATTTTTGAGGACATTATTTATACTTCGGCAGACGTGTCTGTCTTGCTGAAGTCAAACTAAGGAGAGTGAACTGATCTCATACATCTGGTTATCTCCTGGCTGTTATAGAAAAGGATGGAGTTTTCCACCTGACTACATTTACAGCACTTTGAAATATAACATGCATCTGACTCATCATTGTAATGCTGTCTACCGTCTATTGCTGTATTGAATGTTGCTGTGATAATGACTGTTTGATGTGTCTACATATTCGCGTAATCATTTTGTCACTGTGGCGTCCACAATAAATAATGAAGAAAAACGTCAACGGCTGTTTCAAGAATCATTGACTTTATACGTCGTGAGTTTACTGACGTCCTATGTGGATTGCCCTGTTATTTTTGTATGAACATTGTTTTGACTGAACACATCTGCACACTACACAAAACCAGACATGCGGATACCATCCATCATCATATGGCATCACGCATCAACGATGAATAAGCATTTGGAAGAAAGAATTGAGGCTCTTGAAACGTGGATATATAGAAGTATGGAAAGAGAAGAAAACAAATAAGGAGGTCCTAGAAAATCTAGGTATGAAAAGAGAACTAATGAGGGAGATCAAAGTTCGGCAGCTAAAATACTTTTTCCACATAAAAAGACATAACACCTTGCAGAAGACCATAATAGAAGGGAGAAGTGAAGGCAAACGTGCAAGGGGAAGACAGCGCGATAAGTGGGAAGATAACATCAAGAGATGGACAGGAAAGAGTCTATCAGAGTGCACCATCAAGACAAGAGACAGGAAAGAGTCTATCAGAGTGCACCATCAAGACAAAAGACAGGAAAGAGTCTATCAGAGTGCACCACCAAGACAAGAGACAGGAAAGAGTCTACCAGAGTGCACCACCAAGACAAGACACAGGAAAGAGTCTATCAGAGTGCACCACCAAGACAAGAGACAGGAAAGAGTCTATCAGAGTGCACCATCAAGACAAGAGACAGGAAAGAGTCTATCAGAGTGCACCACCAAGACAAGAGACAGAAGACGTTGGAGATCCATTACAGCCAACCTTCGTTGTGGAGATGGAAGCTTATGATGATGACTTCCCGAATATATGCTTTAAAATGCTATGGAATATCATATAGTTCATGCGAGGTTATGATTTTTCCAGGTTGCATCATGTCTTTTAAGAAATTTTTGTTTTTACTGTCATTTTAAAATGTTATGAATACGATTACAAATTGCAAACATTTTCTTTTTGTACATAAATCTATGCATTTAAAATTTTTTTTAAATGTATGCATGGGCCCCGAAGAGCTCAGGGCCACTAGGCTTCATCCTACTTAGCCTGATTAATAATCCGACCCTGACTAGGTAATGAAGTGTTAGAATCTTAACTACCGTAAGTGTCAGCTTTATGAGGCGGGGTGACTAGTTCTCTTCCTCGCTGCCTTTTCCTTCTTCTAACTCAAGAACAGAATCGGGTACCTATTTAAAATGCTTTTTGTTTAAAATCAAAATCGCACTGCGTATTTGTCGAGTTGGACATCTTTGACGCTAAAATTTCGTATGTTCCATTCAATGTCAAGAGCTGAAACTTTGAAAGCAACCCCCTTTCTTGATGCGTTTTAATCTGTCATGTTGTGAAGTGGTAGGTAGCTCCATTGAAGATACTGCCTTTGGGGAGTGAAGTGTTAGAAACTTCACCATACTAGGTCCAGTTTTTTGTGTGAAGTGGGTGACCAGTACCCTCCCTCTCTGCCTTTGCCATTCCTAAATCAAGATCATAGTCGGGTACATCTTTACAGCTGAGTGGACTTAAGCGTCGCGCTATCAGGACTATATCTCGGAACCCGATAACTTTGCCGCGAGAAAAAAGCGCTCTACCGCCAGAGGAAAGCGCTCTACCACTTTGCCGATCGGACCCTCGCAACTGGGGTACAGCAGCTTAATAGGCTTACCACTCACAATCAAGATTTTTAATAGGCTTACCACTCACAATCAAGATTTCTTTTAACTAAGAATCTTACTTTGCCTCAGTAAGAACCAGTCGAGGACCCTCAACCTTCTTTCTATCAAGCACCAGAAAATAGCTGCCACACTTTTGTTATCCGCAAATTTCATCCCTCACTTCCACTCAGAACTGCCCGCCGCCCTCAGTATTAACGTTTTCCCACCGAAGTCATGTTTCTTCGCTCCCACACGAAACCTGCTCCATACCGAATATCGCTACACATGCTGACTCCGCAGTTCTCTCACACACAGGGTTAACACTAAAACCATTTCAATCTTATAAGTGAATTTTGGTATATATTACCGTCATTATTATTTCCATTTACCAGCTATCTCCCATAAACATACTTGCACTGTAACACAGTCATCAGTTCATTACAAAGACATCACAATAATGAAAATTATAATGACAATAGCGCATTGGATATGCTTTTTTTACACGCTTTTATTTAACTTCACTGGTATGTCACTTTCATGTCATTTTCATGTCTCTTTCAAATCTTGCAATCGATTTTTCAATCACTTCCAGATGCGCAGTAGCTATGAAACTTGGCATAGTTGTGTATTCCCGATTACAATACAATAATCAGTCAATTATTTACTAATTTAATATTGTAATTATGACATTATAAGTCATTAACGCTTTTCGTAAAGAAATTTAAACAAATCAGGGGCCATAATCAAGTTAATTAAAAGTTCAAGAGTGCGTGGTGCTTTATTTTTTACTATGCGTAAAACAGGGCAGTACTCAAACAAGTGGCTGCCAAATCAAGGGGAACAATCCAAATTATAAAATTATGAATCAAGGGAAAGTCGAGTTCGATCTCTATTGAAGAAATTGGTTGCACCAAATTAACAGGCACAAAGCCATGTAATACTGACGCTCTAAAAGAAATGGATCGCTTAAGAAATTTTAGACCAGATTTACAATAAGTAAAAATATTGTTTATGTTTTAGTATGTCATAATTTTTCTAACACTAAAAAGAAGAAAATAAAAAAAATATTTTAAACACACGCTTTTAATGCACTAAAAACCCAAAAATAATTTTTCAAGGAGTTTATAGATTGCATTCAAAAAATGTAACACCAAATTGAGAAAAAGCGCTGGGCGCTTAAGCGCTTATCATATATTTTATCCATAAGTGTCTAATGATATATAAAGCAGAAGTTAATTTCATGCCGAACAAAAAGCGTGTGTTTAAAATATTTTTTAAAATATTTTTTATTTTCTTCTTTTTAGTGTTAGAAAAACTATGACATACTAAAACATAAACAATATTTTTACTTATTGTAAATCTGGTCTAAAATTTCTTAAGCGATCCATTTCTTATAGAGCGTCAATATTACATGGCTTTGTGCCTGTTAATTTGGTGCAATCAGGTTCTTCAATTTGAAGGCCATCTAGAGATCGAATTCGACTTTCCCTTGATTCATAATTTTATAATTTGAATTGTTTCCCTTGATTTAGCTAGACACTTGTTTGAGTACTGCCCTGTTTTACGCATAGAAAAAAATAAAGCACACCACGTAATCTTGAATTTTTAATTAACTATTATATTGTCATCGGGAATACACAACTATGCCAAGTTTCAGAACTATTGCTCATCTCGAAGTGATTGAAACATCGATTGCAAGATTTGAAAGTGACATGAAAGCAGGGCCGGATTAGGGCCAACTGCTGCCCCTCAATGGTCCCCCCCCCCCCCCCCCCCCCCCCCCCACTCCTGGCGCTTCCATTGATTAACTGACAAAACATCAAGACTCAATAAATGCTGAAGAGACTGAAAATTCAATTTTCTTCATAACAAGACTCCACTGAAATTCATGCAGAAAAACTTTGGTAAGACAGGCAAACATACTGAACTCTGACACTTTCAGTCACTCACCATACCAAAGAAAACTTTTTTTTTTTTTTTTTATAACAATTCTGATTAACACGGCAGATATTGAAAATCACACAAAATTCGACTAAAGACGACTGTGGAAGTGAAAGAGAAGAGAGTTGAGGGTATGATAGCTAGAGGGAAAATTCTGTGGTTCCCCCCCCCTACCCTTTGTGCCCTAAGCACGTGCTTAGTTTGCTTAATGGTTAATCCAGCCCTGCATGAAAGGGACATGAAAGTGACATACAAGTGAAGTTAAATAAAAGCGTGTAAAAATGAAAATGTTTTAGCACACACATCATTTTGAATAATCTTGTGAATTGTGATGTTAAAATTTAAGTCTCTTAAAAGTGTTAACTTCAGGCACATCAAAATCTCACTTCCTTGCCTTTTCCTTTGCAAATTTTGTCACCAATTCCTTCAGGTCAAGTGCTGATGCTTGGACATGTTCAATTGGTATAGTTACCAAGCCAACTAGTCTCTTTTGCAACATTGCTGAGCGTATGTAAGATTTTAAAAGTTTAAGCGTTGAGAAACTGCGTTTATCTCTTGCCACTGACACTGGAAGTGTGAGAAGGATCCTTAGAGCAACAGAAACATTAGGCACATTATCCAGGAGTTTTTGTTCTAGTATGAAGAGAAGTACTCCTTGTGACGGTATAGACTGTGGAAGTCTTCGAGCTATGGTGCTACAAGTTCACAGCACAGATCTTCAGCATCAATATCTTTATTTCCAATGCGCATCAATGATTTTTCCAAATTCTTGCAGACCTTAAGTACTCGTACATCTAAAGTAGATTTTTTATCGACACTTTAAGTATCATGCAGGAAGCCAAATAGGGAATTATACTGTGATAGCTGTTGGAATCTCTCTTCAACAGATTGTATGGCCATGTCTAAGAAAGCATATTAGAAACCTACTTTGAATTTACGTTTCGGTTCTTGTGGTGCCTCTTCTTGGGCCTCATGCTCAAACTGCTGTTTGTTTCTCCTTTATCTAACTTTTTGTATCTAAAAGTTTGGTAGTGTCTCTAGCACCCTTGCAATCTCAGTAGCATTTGTCAAAACTTGTTGAAAACCCTCATCACACCTGCAACATACAAGGTAATTCTTAGTCACTTGCAATTGGCTTGTAGCTGAATTTAAATCAGCTTTCTTAGTTTGTAGCAGCTTGCTTGTAAGACTGACTTAAGAAAGGATGAACCATGTAACAAGAGATACCACAAACTTGAACTTACAAATTACGTCAGCAAGGGCCTTAGCTTCAACTCAGGAAGTATTTCCAGATGAACCTTTTAGGCTTGTGTCATTAAAGTTCTCTACTAAAGCATCAAATCTTACCGAGATGATACCTCCGTGATTTCATGGCATCGATCCTACTCTCCCATCTTGTTTCACTCAATGGCTTAACAGTTATGCCTAAGTCTTATACATAGCTAGTTAGAATTTGCCTATGCAGAATCGATGCAGAAAAATAATTATAGATCTGTTGAACCCAACTGGAGAAACTAGTTGCTTCCAGACATCACTTTTGGCAACACTGACTACCAAGTGTAAAGAGTGTGCATTGCAGGTGTAACAGCGTTGTATCACTATTGACACTAGGTTGCAGATGGCAGGCCTAGTGACGTAATTTAAGTTTACAACTTCTCTTTTTATCTTCCAAGTTATTTAGTTGATATCATTACTGGCCATCTCCGCCAGAGGTGTTAATTCCTGGATGATACTCTTATCGTTTTCTGTACAACTCAAATCCGTTCCGTTCCTTCTTTGATGTAATAGTGACTTCGTATAGTGGTAGTTTAAATGTACATGGCATACGATCAGCAACTCATAAAGATGGAATCAAATTCATTCTGTTCCTTCAAACAAACTTTTAATAACTTAATAAAACAACAAGTATAATGGGTCATTCAAATGATAGAGTTCTCATAGAAGCCTTTACTGGGTCTTTGGTACTTCAGGTTAACTCATACATGAACTCTATGTCTCGTAACTTCCATATTCCTCTTTAACTTATTCTTTTCTCCGTAGACTTCCTTAGTCTTCCCAAAACCTGCTCCTATTTCCTCATATACCAATGCTCTTTATTAGCATTCCATACTTTATTTGTTACTTAAATATCTTCCTCGACGAACTGGTCAGACAGGTCTCTATAACTGCTCCTAGCAACAAAATTCATCTCATGCATAAAAAATTGTATGTACACCATTCTGATACTTACTAGTGAGAGAGCATATTTGAAATTCTTCTATAAAAGTCGACATTCACTTTTTCTTGATAATCATGTACAATACTGGACACTTCGAACCTTGTTCAATATGGTTCCTCTATAATATCTCTAGTTTCCGTCATATGTCTACAGCCTCTTGGTTACTTTACACATAGTCGTTATAACCATCCGTTTTTCTTAGTATATAGTCGTAAAGTTCTCGTAATGAACTAACAAATCGTGCTTCTGCAAGATTCTCCTGTAAACAAAATTCTACTCTGTGTAAAATATAATCATAGTTCAATACTTACAAAAACCACAGCATAAACGCTGATCTGCTTTCAGAAATACACCTTAACTGTGAACTACAGAAACAAATACTATCTCCCGATAGAATAACACTGGCTAGTGATGGCTGGACATCTAAATATATTTTCATATCAACCCTATCTGTAAAATCACAGAAGGATCATCTTGTCCGCAAAGTGATCACACCTTCTTCCTGAAGCACAACCCATGATTCACTGTCATCTAATGACCTCTGGTCATTTCGCGTGGTGTGTTTCTCTCGCCACTCTTCTGATTCGCTGACCCAAATCTTTTTTACTTAAATTTATTGGTCGAGCCTTTTTTTCTTGTTCTCGAACTTTCTATTTACAACTCAAGATAATCACTCACTATTAATTAACGTGAGCCGGTATTCTGAACCGTTGTCAGTTAGCAATATTATTATTTTCATTCATTATTTTCTCTTGTGAGCTGTCCTAACTGTTTATCTCACCTTAACAACAGCATGAATAATGCTTGGGCAAACCCCACGGTGACACAGGGCACACATACTATTTATATATAAAATGTCACTTGAATTTTTTACATGGATAAAAAAAACAAAACTAGTCTGTATAAAACCGCACCCCTCAAAGGTCAGTACTGCGCCCTAGACGGCCAGTGTCGTGATTAGAATGGAATTTCTGTCACTTTTAACCAAGTGGTCGGCCCTGTCTTGTTCTTTATTTTTGTCTACGCCCACTTTTCTGTCTTATAGCTCTTAATGGCGCTATGTCTGGCATTGGTCACGTCAATCTTACGTTGGACATGCAAAATTTCACCCCTCTGCACGTGGACAGCGGCATCTAGCTAAAGGTCCATTTATTCTACCTTTCTTGTAGAGAATTGCTAGTTCCCTGTTTTCTTTGATTCGCAGAGAACCCGTGGACACGGGGAAAAACCTTTACCTTTCATTTTTTCCGCCCTCGTCTAGAATAACGAACTCAGGTCGCTCGAAAGACTGCCTAGCGTTGCATCAGATTACGTCTTATTCCTGTATCTAAAGTCGTCAGGGAAACATTTCCCTAGACCCTTACGTCTTGTCACGTTAGATTCTTGCACGCGCAAAAGCCACCTGCAGACTTTATCTTTAATTGAGATGTCTGTATCATTCAGTACCATGAAATGCTGCCACTGGACAAAGTGATATAATGCGCCAGAGCTAATAGCAGTTGTAGTGCATAAATTGGTCTTAACTCAGTAAGCACACATTTACTTATTTAATACAAGTGGAGTGTTAGCTTAATCTAATAGAATAGTGATCCCGTGTTACTTTAATTCATCTCAAATATATATACATTCTTTTTCCTTAAGGTAATTTTTTTTCGTGACTGGGATGCTCTGAAGTTTATTAAGTGAGCCATTATCCATAATCACTAAGTGTTAGCTAGGAGAGGTTTTTCTTAAGACAAAAAGTGAGAGCCAGTTATAATATTATAACCCAATTTTCCGCTTGGTTGTGTGTATAATATTACTGTAAAGAGTGATGCTATTATATATATCTATATATATATATATATATATATATATATATATATATATATATATATATATATATATATATATATATATGCCCAATGGGCTGATCACCCGTTGGCTTGTCACACCGATTACGGAAACAACGGCAGATGGATCTATTTGTTGTTGCCCTCAGTGGTAGTGATTCCCTAGGCATAACTGAGCAAACAGCGGGTGAGAGACAGGGTTCGTTGTGATTTTGTGAGAGAGAGAGAGAGAGAGAGAGAAACGGCGAGTGGGAGTTTGTTTATATTTTGCATGGGTGAGAGAATAACAGAGGAAGTGGAGGCTACGGATAGTAATGAGAAGAGCCAGACGCGGGGTGGCTGTCGACTGAGCAAAGTGGAGACAGTTTGTTGCTGCCCTACACGACGCCACTAGGTGTTATGGTCACTGAAGCTATTTATGAAGTGTGCAGAAATCCAGCACCATAGAAAGAGCAATATTTAATTGAACTGGTTGATGACGTTGGCAATACGCCTGTCCAATTCAAAGTTTTTCATTCCGTGCCATTTACGGGCGCTTCTGAGGAGACAAACAGCGAATACAACCGCTGCTCCTTCAAGCATGTCGAAATAGTTGATTAATATGAGATTATGAATGGATCTGGCAGCCTCATAGTCATCATGGAAAATATATTACTGCAAAAACCACCAATGCAAAAGGATATGAACCCCGCAGGCGTCTTGCAAGGGGAAGAAAAAAAAAGGAAGGGAGAAACGGCAAGGCTATGAACTGAAATGGTAGCTTATGCTCCGTAAGGAAACACAAAGGAAAATGGCGATGAATGATGACTTCAGCTTTGTTTGAGAAAAAACGCATTCAAAGTTTTTGGGGGATTAGTTGAAAATGAAGGAAGTATCATTTTAAAATGAAATTGTGCATGATCTAAACCAGTGGTTCTCAAGTGGGCTATATGCCCCCCCCCCCCGAAGACCATGCCATATATTTCTAGGGGGTCACAGTAAGATGGTAAAGTACACTTTTTCCAGCTAACCGTGACTTATGGGGAAAGGGGGGGGGAGGCACAGAGGTAAATGCGGCTCAGAAGGGGTCCGTGAGCAAAAAAAGGTTGAGAACCTCTGATCTAAACTGTTAACTATAAGATATTGTATAGGATGATAGATTAATCTATATGATGTATGACGTCAGGTCAATTTTTGCCAAAAGTGGAGATGGAATAAAGCAGTACTATGGCGATAAGCTATTTATTTGTGAAGGTCAGATAGAGGTTCTCCTGTTTCTAGGCGCTGGCTGTCAGTGAATTTGGCAGTTCTTTTCAGAGTTAGCCCTTAGCAGAACTGTACCATGTCAGCTGTTAGGTCCTAGTAGTCCTTTTCAGGCTTAGTACTTATCAACGATGCAGTAGGTATCACGTATTATACAAAGCAACTAATAAGAGGTTGTGCATGAGGCTGGCAACCTCATCATGTCAAATAAATTGCAACAAAAACTACAGCTGCAAGAGCATGTGACTGCTTGGTGTAGGTTTCCTGCAAGGGAACCAACTGCAGTGGGTGGCTCGATGCTTCAAAGAGCGCAAAGGAACCTGATGATGATGACTAGAGTTGATATATAGTTTTTTTTTTTGGCTAGCAATTGCGCTAATATATATCCGAAGTATAACAGTGCAGGTTGAAAGAATCGTGCCTTGCCACACACTTCAAGAAGTGACGTCATGCCAATATGGTTGTTTGGCAGACATGAAACTAAAAATGCAGAAGTGAGGAGATTGTCTGCTAAGTCTTAATCCATTGTGTGTCATGCCGAGTGGACGCATGTGTTTGAGCTACGGAATTTCAGTAGATATCCCTGTGTTATTGCTTCACTAATACATCATCTGTGAGGTGTATCTAGTTATCTGCATTTACAGGGAGTATAGCTTCTCAATGTCGAGTGGGAATAAATATTAAAAATGTTGAGAATGAAAAGGACAACGTTCCAGACATGAACGGACTGCTTTAAGTTATATCGACGACTGCATATAATATGCCATTTGTATATTGGCCTGAACTGTATTGAATTTGGAGCAGTGTCACAGTCTTAATAAAAATGTATACCGTCCACTTCGTCCATTGTAGATCAAATAATTCTAATTGATGTTGGCTTGTTTCGGTTTCTGATACGTCTACTTCCCCATAAGTGATCTTGGCCACAGGAACCATCCTGTCACTACATATTAACTTTAACCATATACAAGACACGAAACAGCTGAAAATGGGAGCCTTAAGCCGGGATGTGGAACAAAGTGTCTTCAAGTGATGTTTCAAACATTTTTCAAGTCGGTGGACTACATTTTTTGCATGTGCACAATATTTTTCAAGATAGCGGTGTCGGTCGGCTGCAGGCCGGAGTTAGAGATCTACCCTATTCACTGCACTGAATTTGAATCGTCGTTTCCTGAGGCAGAGGCTGATGCCAGTAGGATTTTTTGCATGAAAAAGCAGATAAATAAACTTATTGATTCATGCAGTGTGAGGCTTGAAGAATCCCTTTTGACAGTGTTCTTTTTTATTATATGTTCTATGTCTATCTGTATCTACATGTTTGTGTGATAGGCAGATTGGTTGGTGGGACCTATGAATTCATTATACCCCATTGACGGTCGTGAATTCTTAGGCGTTCTTTAGTTTTTGCATCTGTTTTTTTCAGCTTAAGGGACCGGCGAACATAGCTGTGTGTTACTGCCTTGAGTGAATTAACCAGATTCGTTATTTGTCTAGTTGTGATGGTTTTGTAATTTTGTATTTGTTGTCAACTTAATTGTATTTTATTTGATTTATTCACCATTATTGTTTGTAAATTTGTTCATCTAATCTTGCTATCATTCATTTACTAGATGTATTATATATTGTGAAATTATGCTTGTATTGTCATAAGAGTGGTAGAGCCAAATCTTTTTCATTTTTCTACAATTCATAAATTTCTGCCTTGGTTTATTCATTAGTATTTTCTTGGGATGGCTCTTTCTACTGTTATACTGCAATCTTGTTGGTATCTCTTTTTTTGCTCCTAAAATAACATCTATAATTTCATGCAGTTGATTGATCTTGAGTGGTGAAATAATTGTTGCTAATATTGCTCACTTATTAAATATATATATATTATTTGAATTATTATTGGACAATTTTGAGTCACAATAATAGTGAATTATGGCTACCTCGGAGTATTTTAATAAGATTGGAAAAGGCTATGGTTAGGAGGGGGAGGCTTTAAAAACATTTGCATTCACTGAGCATGCAAAAGAAATAAAGTGCTTTCAAGACGTGGCAAGAGAAAAGAGGCTCTTTGATAAAGAGAAGAGAGAGGAAGAATTAGCTGAGAAGAAGAGAGAGGAAGAATTAGATGAGAAGAGAAGACAGGAAGATTGGCACTTGAAAAAAAATTGGCACGTGCACATGCTCAAGCAGAAGTAAAGGCACAACAAGAACTTGAGGAGAAAAAATTAGCTTATGCTCAAAGAATGGCAGAAATTGAGTTGGGAAAATTAAGATTTCGACATAAACAGGCTAATCCAGCAGGTGATGAGGCTGGAAAAAAGACAATGCCTCTACTTTTAAACTAAATTTGTCCAAATTTAATTATAATGTAGACGATATTTCATGCTTTTTAAATAGATATGAGACATGTTGCCAGGAGTTTAAGATTGATAGAGCTACATTGCCTAGCAGGTTGATGAGTTTATTGGATGATCATACTAGAAATGATTATGATGCTGTGAAGGCTTTATTGTTAAAAAAAATCAACTGGAGGAAAATGGTTACAGATTGAAACTGAAATCATTGTTGCCTGATTCAGCTAAGGATTTTGCTGAATTTGTTTCATCAATTAAGCTTTGCTTTTCTAGATGAATTGATTTGTCAAAAATTGATAAAACTTTAGATGGGCTGGCTGACTTAAGTTTAAGAGATAAAGTGCTGTCTTCAGTCAGTGGTGACTTTTTGTCCTTTTTGCAGGAGAGAAAGCCTGAAACGTTGGCTGCTGTAGAAAATCTTAGACGATAATACCAAATTGCATATCCTGGAAGAAATCTTAGCTGAAATAAGATAAAGGATTCATTGCCGTGGCATCAGCTAGAACTATGATGCCCAATCCAGCCAGACAAAGATCATATATCATGGACAACAATTGTCGATTAAATCGAGATAATAATACTGGATCTTTCAGAGGCAGGTATAATTTTAATAATAGGTCACAACAACCTCAAAGAAATTTTCATTCATATGATGATGGATATATACCTCAACAATCATCTTTCAGATCTAATAGGGATTGGAACAGAGGTGGATATAATTTCCAGCCAAACAGCCGCGGTAGCATAGTGGTTAGTGCACTGGCTTCCTAGCTCAGTGGTCTATGGTTGGATCCCCAGATGAGGTGGGATTTTTTTTAGGCCGCAAACGGCTCCTGTGTCGACCCAGCCCAACAGGGTACCAGAGCAACTCTGGGAAGGTTAAGGCGGCCGGCGTGATGCTGACCACATCACCCCTAGTGTGCCGATGGTCAAGAAAATATGGGCCTAACATCATATTCCCAATATGCCTCAATGGGCGTGTAACGGGATCCTTTACCTTTTTGTACCAAACAGAGGCAAAAGGTCATTTTATGAAAACAATGTAAATAATTACAACAACAGATGTTCTCAACAGAACAATAACTTTCGACGTTCTAGAAATCCTGAACGTTCCAATGCAGTGGTGCATCAAAGTGCCAATAATACAGTACAAAATAACAATGTTGTTTCTCATGCAAATGCATGTAGTGTGGACTTGTCCAATAGTATTAATTGTTCTGAATGTCATTCTTTATTTTAGCTGCAGGGAGTTCCTAGGCTCCTGTGTGGACATCCTTTGCCAGTCATGTCCTCTTATGATGGGATAGATTTACTGGTGTTTGATAGGGGTTTTGTAAACAACCAACTTGTTTCAGTGTTCAGGGACACTGGATGCACTACTGTTGGGGTGCGATCAATCTGATTACACAGGCAAAGAAGTCAAGTGCATTACATTCGGGGACACAGTTGAATATTATCCGACTGCTGAGGTATTCTTAGATACCCCTTATTTTACTGGAAGGACTCTCGTGTGCCTGTTGGACAAGCCAATTGCTGGAATAACCCTGGGGAATATTCCTGGACTTCACGAATGCACTAATGATGATATTTTAAAATGGGAACAGCAACATTTGCTTCTGGCAAATGCTGTCACGACTAGAGCTCAGTCTCGTGCAGAAGTGAAAGAACATATCCAAATTGAAAATGTTGCAGATTAGGTGACGAATGATGAGATGGTGACTGAAGAGGTGGTGACTGATGAGGTGATGAATGATAAGGAGGGAGCAAATGAGGATGATTTACATGTTGAACTTATTGACTAAGAATCATTCATACAGATGCAGAATGATGATGATTCATTAAAATTTTTTTTCCTGTTGCCAAATCTGATGATGTGGTATTTAATGATAATTCTGTACACTGGTACACAATAAAGAATGGGATCTTGATTCGGAATTTCCAAGATTCCACGTCAGTAAAAAAAAACAAATTATGATACCTACTAGTTTCCGCCCATTTGTTTTACGGCATGCTCATGATGTTAATTGTGAAGGACATTTAGGGATTGCCAGGACAAAACAGAGGGTTTTGTCTCATTTCTTTTGGCCTGGGGTGACAAAAGATGTGAAAATGTTTTGTCGCACATGCAAAATTTGCCAAGATGTGGCAGCTAAACGCCCCAAGCATAATGCGCCTATCCAGGCGTCAGACATATCATTGCGTCCTTTTGCAAAAATGGCAATCGACCTTATTGGTCCACTACCAGTCACGTCAGCTAGAGGTCATCGTTATGTGCTAACATACATTGATATGTGCACGCGCTGGCCAGAGGCTATTCCTCTGAAAACAATATCCACTACAGATGTTGCTGACGCACTATTTTTAATTTTCTGTCGATTTGGTTTTCCCGAAAACATATCGGATCGGGGAACTCAGTTTATTTCTGACGTTATGACTCAGGTTATGAGAGAGTTTAAAAAAATCGATCTCTTAATTGTATTTATCACCCCATTGCAAACAAGAAAATAGAAAGGCTCAACCTCTGCCTTAAACTAATGCTAGGTAAGGTAACTGCAAAATTCCCGCAGGATTGGGATAGAGTACTCCCAGCGGTATTGTTCGCTTATCGGGAAATACCTAACGAACATACTGGATTTGCGCTATTTGAATTAGTCTTCGGTGCCAAGCCAAGAGGACCTATGTCCATTCTAAAATAGTTATTGGTTGGAGCTGACATGCATGAGGATGTTCAAACCTCTTACCAATACGTAGTTAACTCGAGAAAGAAAATAATCGATGCATGCCAGATAGCTGTAGAAGCATCAGAAAAAGCTAAACTTAAGGCAAGTGTGTTTTTTAATCAAAACAGAAAACTACGCCAATTATGGCCGGGTGATGAGGCGTATGTATTGTTACCCAATAAGGACAATAAATTACTTGTATCTTGGAGAGGACCATATACTGTACTTGAAAGATTGTCAGATGTTGACTACATTATATCTATTAAAGTGTGATGGGGCCGTAAAGACGCCCTCTTCATGTTCAAGGCATAGTTATCGCCCATATATTTTCGATGTGTGCGCAGCACGCTGGGATGTGAAAAGTGATAGAAGGTATATTAGTTTAGGCCACAATAAAGCCTAAACTATAATTGTGTTATATTTGATAGTCGTGTGTTATATTTGATAGTTGTGGGCCATATTAGTGTTTTCATGCCTAATAGAGCAATAAAGGCGAGTGTTATTTGCGTGGCGCAATTACTACGCGCCGCGCAGTAAGTTGAGTGATTCGCTCGAGGGCTTATATAAAGAGATAGCGAGCGGTAAACAGGCCAATTTGAAGATTCAGACGAGACGAGAGAGAAACAAAGTTAGGCTAGCCCTGTGTGGGTAGAACAGAGACATGACATGTGAGTTTGATTTAAAAGCAGATTAGCTTATTTCCTAGTGAAATTACCATTATTTCCCTGTAGATTTAGAATTATATTGAGCATGTCTGTTTTAATGTTTAATGAAATAAATAGATTGATGTGTTTCCAGGACCTGATAATTTAGTCTTGAAATATAAATGAGTGAAAATAATGTGTGGTAGATTTTTACTAGTGCCTAGTCCGGATTGCGGCTGCAATAGTTAAGTACCAAGTATTTCATTCATCAGACTGGGCAAGAAAGGCAAACTATTTCACACATGAAACCAGGCAGAGAAGCGATTTATTACTTGAATTTAAATAATATTAACTGTTATCAAGATGGCAACCGGGAGGACCATGTGTTGATGTCCATGCGTAAAAGAAGGCGCCAAGGAGTCTGCATTTAACACTCTTAGTTATCACTTAATGTTACGCAGTTTTATATCGTGTGAATTGACACGTGGGTGAAAGTAGGTTAAATGTAATTTTCCCCAGTAATAGAAGAGAGAGTTTTCGTGTTAAATTTCCTTTAGTTGATGTATTTAGTTCCAGTTTTGTTAAAGTTAGAGCACGTGGGCTCACTTGGAGATATATATTTCTCTTCTCCGCTCCTGAGGGAGCATGGGGCCACCAGTGTGGTTTGCCTCCGTATGAAGCATTCAGATGCTCGAGCAGTAGTAGTTTCGGTAGCAATCTGTGTTACATGGTGAGATTGCCAGCCTCATGCACAACACCATACTAGTCTCATTGGACGACATGCATGAGTGTGTGTGTGATAGCTGAGTATGCTTTTGCAGTAGTGGTTTCGGTAGCAACCGATGTTACACGGAGAGTTTGCCAGCCTCATGCACAACACCTTACTAGTCGCATTGGACGACACGCATGAGTGTGTGCGTGTGTGATAGTTGAGGGTGTCAGGTGGCGTGGAAGGACTGTTTGGCAGGTGAGAGTATCGTTATTTAACTATGATTTTAACTAGCCCGTGCTTTGTTTGCGTTTCAGGATTAGCAACTGAGCACTAGCTAGGTAGTTGTTTGGTGTTTTATGTGTTGGTTTATTTGTTTAATGTTTGCTTCAGTGTGCTCTTAGTCACTGAATGGGTTGTAAAAATAAATACAGCCCCTGCCTTAAGAATCAGAGTTTTATTGTTGAATCGGGTCGGTTGCGAGTGTGAAAGAGAGTGATCAAATATATCAACATCATCATCTCGCCCCACCCTACCACAAAAGGAAAGGAAAAAACCTTTCACAACAACATGCTGCAACAATTTTACTCTCGTCCTCCACATCTTAAACCAGTCTTTGAGGCTGTAGACGAGCCCATTGGTCGTCGCTCTTCCTTAGCTGTCATACAGGAAGAGTTATCTGAATTATCTGATAGTTCTGAACCTCTTTTATCTCTGCCTACTTTACCACTTTCGTCTACTGAGAGTTGGAGGGATATTTCTATTGCGCCAACACTTGCTTCATATCAGAAAGATCAGATTTCATTGTTACTACAATCTTTTCCTGACGTGCTCACGGATATTCCTGTGCGTACAAATATCATTGAACATGATATTCTTCTTACTGATTTCAGACTAATCAAGCTGAAACCTTATCCTATCCCTGTACATTTTCAATCACAAGTACAAGAAGAAATAATGGATATGATAAAATTAAATATAATTTCTCCTTTTCAATCTCCATGCAGTTTTCCTATGGTGTTGATTAGAAATAAAGATAAATCTATTCGGATTTGCATTGATTTCAGGCGTTTAAATTCTTTGACAAGCTTTGACGTCGAACCTCTGCCCTTGTTAGATTCTCTATTAGATAGACTATCTACAGCTACTTTTTCACTAAATTTGATTCGTCTAAAGGTTATTAGCAAGTCCCCTTGTCGGACAGACCAAAACCCTATACTGCTTTCGCTACACCTTTGGGATTGTTCCAATTTAATTTTATGTCTTTTGGTCTGATTAACGCTCCTGCGACTTTTGTTCGCATGATGCGAAAGATTTTCTCTAATCGTGATGACATAATTACCTATATTGATGATAGTTGCCTTTTCCATCAATCTTGGGAAGAACATGTTCTTGGAATTGAGTCTTTGTTGACTACTCTTCGTCTTCATCATCTTACTGCTAGACCTTCGAAAACTAAAATAGGATTCACAGACATTTCTTTTCTTGGTCATAAAGTAGGAGGCGGTTTTCTTAAGCCTGAGGATTCAACTATCTCCAGGATTTTGAATCTAGAAATTCCTAAGACAAAAAAACAACAGGTTCGCAGTCTTTTAGGTCCTGCAGGAGTCTATAGGAAATTCTTACCTAACGTTTCAGAAATTACTTCAGTTCTGTCTTCGTTATTAAGAAAGAACTCTCCAAATAAGATTGTTTGGTCACATTCATGTGATGTATCATTAAATTTATTAAAGGCCAATTTCTCAAAATCACCAATTTTAAGATTGCCTGATACTCGATTTCCTTTTATCCTTAGAGTCGACGCCTCTGGATCGGGAATCGGCGGTACACTTATGCAGGAATTAGATGATTGTCTACATCCAATTCTGTATGTCAGTCGTAAATTGACACCCACTGAACAAAAATACCCTATCGTAGAGCGAGAGTTGCTCGCTGTGGTATATTGTTTTTCTAAACTACAACGCTACCTCATTGGTGCAAAATTTGTCTTGGAGACAGATCAGAGGGCCTTGTCCTATCTGAAAACTGCAAAATTTCGTATGGAGAAGGCTGCGAGAGCATCACTTGCTCTCCAACCCTACGAATATGACATTCGAGCCATCAAGGGCATTTAAAATGTGGTCGCGGATGTGTTATCACGTTGTGTAAAAGACTCACTGTCACCTAACAACACGGCAAATGCAGGTATCTTGTGAGGTTACAGCAAACCTATTAACTTTATTCACGTGTTGACCAATGGAACATTGCACTATATATTAACATATTTTACTGACAATGCTGATGCTGACAGGAGTTTCCTGATTTATTACTGCTCTGCAAAGATAAAATATACAAAGACTCTGTGGTGAATGCCAAGGTTGAGAACTATCATAATTTTTTCATCGGAAATTGAAGGAAATCGCTCAATGACTCTTTTGACAGTACTTACATGTATTGATCGGTTCACTCGACTGAATGCTGATATCGCCAATTTCAAGTTGTACCTCATTTTACTCAGCGCATTACATGGCTGTCTTGGAACTTATTAACAGTTTACATACTCGGTTTATGTGCAAAAACACACACATTCATTGATGATCTAAGAATAATGTGACATTTGGATATTTTGAATGCAAAATCTTGATTTATTCTATTATTGGAACTGCGTCTAAAGATTAAGGGACTTAACTCAAGGAAGCTTCGCATGGTCAAAGGGACATAACTAGCATAATCCTTTCATGCCTTTTATTTTCTCTATCCGGTTGGACATTGAACATTGTTACTTAACGTGAACTTATAAAGGAACATACGATAATATAGCAGAGAATCATGGACATGAACTTTGTGCTTGTTTAGAAATATTTTCGCTGGACTTTAGTTGTTTATTATTCCACTAGTGTGTATAATACTATTACACTATGACTTTTAACTACAGTGCTTTAGTTAGCTGTTAATTAATTTTAATTCGCGGGATAAGATTCGGTCTTTGACACATGGCATTAATACACTCACACTAATTATTGAGTGAACATCTTGAGAGTTCTCAATACTATTGTCAGTTCGTACCATACATCAGCGTATCCTTACCTGATTGGTCACACAACTTCATTAGGGGCAAGATAACATTTTTTATTACATTTTCGCCACAATACACTTTTTCTGACAAGTACTTAAGATTTACACATGATTTTAATCTTTTAGCGTACGGTGTTACATTCATTCACTTTACTAATATGATTGTCTGCCTCATTTCATCTATTTACGCTGTTACATATGTGTTTATTCTTTAATGCTTTGCATTATTGCTGTTGATCAATAAGTTAATTAGTTCACAACTGATACTAGACTTGACTGATAGGCGTTATTGGACGGTGTGAGGTATGTGAGTGTATGTATTGCTACCATCATTTTTTAATATGTTGGGTACTATTAGTTATGGCGACCTCACATTGCTGTTAAAAAGGAATTTGTCCAAAGTAGACATTGGCTTTGGTATTAACAATGAACCACACGTTTAGTGTTAAATTGCCTACACTAAGGTCTAAACCTGGGTGCTTGTTAAGTCCTTTTTCACGTGGGAGTTAAGTGTTTGAGATCCTCATATCCGAGTCTAGTCTTTTGTAGACACACATGTGAGCGCATCTAAAGTAATAATATGTTTAATTATTTGCGTGCCTTCGTGCACTATATTTGAACAAAATAGCGCAACTTGGTGCGATCGATTTGTTGCCAAACAGCAATGATGTTTGGGCAGATCCATAGAGTCCTTCGTTAAGGGCAGACGTCTTCGACGAATATTGATATAAGTCTTAGCCCCTAAGTCGTGGGAAGACTCAATGAATTATATATTATAGTATCTCCCTGTGTGGAGCATTTGCATTAGCCAAACCTGGCTCATTCATGTATCATGATTGATACTCTATTTATCCTTGGCAAGATTTGGTAGAGCTTCGGCACGTCTTGTCATGGCGTGCCGCTAGTGTGTCCAGATTCTTGCTGAGCTTTGTCTGGATCGTAACGCATTGTATCTTCATGGAAGACACCCTTCGTATTATTCAAATCTTCGTAATGAAAACTAAGAATATAAGAACTCGGCACCGTAGAGCTTCCGCCGTCCTTGAGATGACGGCGGTTAGTGAGTCCGGTCAAGTTCGAGATTGATGCCATATCTTAACTTCGTATTTATTGCTGCATGAAAACCAATTGATGATGATGTGCTGTATCTACCCGTGATGTTACTGTCGTCTTCGTACAATAAAGTTCCTCGTCAATGATATATTTTCGACAATGAGTCCAGCCTGCTTGATTTCCCAGTTGGTCTATCTTATGACCCTGACATTACTGTTGTGCTGGTACCGTCATGTTCAACAAATTTTACGGACCCTAGACATTCGCTTAATTATAAAAACTGTGGCCACTAACAGTAAGCCCGACCTTCTTTGACAACATCATTGTCAGTAGTGCCAGTCAACAGCACCAACATATCACCCCCCAAACACAGCAACTTAACAGTGCTATACTGGTTCTTACTTACAGTGAAATTTGATGTTACCATATTTCACTCTTGTGATGTTATACTCACACCACGGGAATAATGAAAACTTTGTTTCCATTATTTTTGCGGGGGGGGGGGGGGGGGAGTAATGTTATGATTAAATTTCATAACGTTTGTGTAGGTATAATGGTAAGCTCAACAGGGCTCCTTGTTTGTTTATTTTATACGGAGTCATTTATTAATACAGGAAGTGACGTCGTGCCGATATGGTTGTTTGGCAGACGTGAAACTAAAAATGCAGAAGTGAAGAGATTGTCTGCTAAATCTTATTCCATTGTGTGTCATGGCGAGTGGACGCATGTGTTTGAGCTAACGGAATTTCAGTAGATATCCCTGTGTTATTCCATCACTAATACATCAAGATATTCTGAGAGGTGTATCTAGTTATCTGCATTTACAGGGAGTATAGCTTCTCAATGTCGAGTGTGAATATATATTAAAAATATTGAGAATGAAAAGGACAGCGTTCCAGACATGAACGGACTGCCTTAAGTTATATCGACGACTGCATATAATATGCCATTTGTATATTGGCCTGAACTGTATTGAATTTGGAGCAGTGTCACAGTCTTAATAAAAATGTATACCGTCCACTTCGTCCATTGTGGCTCAAATAATTCTAATTGATGTTGGCTTGTTTCGGTGTCTGATGCGTCTACTACCCTAGAAGTGATCTTGGCCACAGGAACCATCTTGCCACTACATATTAACTTTAACCAAATAAAAGACACGTAACAGTATCCTATCGACTGTCTTCCTCCTGGCCTGGTTCCATTCAAGTTCTTGGTCCTTCAGAGATTGTCAAATTGCTGTCCCCCCAGCGGACTCTGGGTCGTCCTGGAGGTCTGGATCCTTGGCTCTTAGTTTCCCATACTTGTAGTGGTAGCCGATCTTCTCCCATTCTGCAGACATGGCCAAACCATCTTAGTTGGGAATGTTCTACTTGAGTCTGCAGGGGTTGCGTTTTTACGCCTTGACGTATCGTCTGGTTGCAGATCCTGTCTCTTCCCGTGTTACTTCAACCACCTTCCTCAAAAACCTCATTTCTGAGGTCTGAATCTGGCTTTTGTGGGTTGCAGTCATTGCCAATGACTCGCATCCGTACGTCAAGACTGGAATATAGGTGTAGCGGTATACAGCCATGTTCGTCTTATTTCCAACTTGTCTTTTGCTGAGGAATCCACGATTTAGGACTGCAAAATCACCCAGCTGCTGCACTCCGGGTAGCCAAATCTTCTGTGATGCCTCGCTTCCAGTCATAGACTGGATGTTTCCCACCACGATATGTTAATATACAGTTTGACTGCAAAGACACCAAAAAGTATGCTAACCAGGGACAATTCAATGGAAGTTCTTCAGTGTTAATTAGAACCAATTCTGACATACCGAAGTGAGTCACGGACAATTCTTAAACACGTAGGAAAAGCACAAGAGGCCTCAGAGATTTGGTTTCAACAGAATAATTTTTTAAAATACCATGGGCAGCTATAAAAGAGTCATGAGGATGTCTTGAAAGAGGCCAATGCGCAAAGTGAGCTTATTAGTCACGTTAGAGGGGAATACTCGAATTTCTTTGGGCATGTTTTGAGATAAAGTATTGATGGAATATATTGTGATAATAGGAAAGACTGAAAGAAAAAGAGACACGGGACAAGAAAAAGAGAAGACGCTGGACAATTTGAAATGTGACACGGAAAGAAGTCAACAACACAGTTGATACTGGAGACAGGAGTTTTTGAAAAGACACGACCACCAACGCCACCAGACAATGGTACTTTAAGAAGAAGAAGAAGAAGGAGAAGAATTGAAGCATAAAAGTGACACAATTTCAACACAAAATATAATTCAATAACACAGCAGTCAACAAAACTGACGGATCATATATATTTTTTTCTCTTTTTCAATTACCCACAAATTTTAATCACAAATGACTAGTTTAAATCCCCTGTACAAGATTCCTCCAATCAGAGGTAGAGATTGGTCAACTAGGAAGTCTGCAGTCTGTTTTAGCTGGCCAATCACAGATGCGATTCTGATGGTTCCACGCTGTCCCACGCCCACAAACATGGCGGAATGCTACTTGCCATACACATTGGTAGAACATTCTACAGTCAACTGGGTCGGCGAAGATTCCAAAAGTTGTGGGACACGAAAATTGACCTAAAAAAAATATTGAGTACATAATTCAGCTACTCCAGTGCATACGTCAATAGAAAGGTAAACACAGAAGTTATTTCTGAGTTCTCTCTGTCATTACAATTATAATTATTACAAAGAGAAGATTAAAAAAGCAGCACCACGAATTTAGAATGCTTTCGTTGCGCATTACCAACTGACATAACTTCTATAAACATTCTCAGTGGAATCAACATGATTTCAGATCAGCTGCCATTTTCCTATCGCTCATCGACTACAATGGATCTCCAGCGTCGTCTGTTTCTTGTCTTGTGGTTCACTCTGATAGACTTGTTCCTATCTCTTGTTTTGTGGTTCACTCTGATAGACTTGTTCCTATCTCTTGTTTTGTGGTTCACTCTGATAGACTTGTTCCTGTCCATCTCTTGTCTTGTGGTTCACTCTGATAGACTTGTTCCTGTCCATCTCTTGTCTTGTGGTTCACTCTGATAGACTTGTTCCTATCTCTTGTTTTGTGGTTCACTCTGATAGACTTGTTCCTGTCCATCTCTTGTCTTGGTTCACTCTGATAGACTTGTTCCTGTCCATCTCTTGATGTTATCTTCCCACTTATAGTGCAGTCTACCGGTTACACGTGCGCTTTTGATTCTTCCTTCCATAATGGTTTTCATCAAGCTTTTATATCGCTTAACATTACTCAAATATTTTACCCGTCCGACTGACTTTATTCATTATTTCTTTATTCATTCCTAGCTTTTCTTTGACCTTTTTATTTGTTTCTTTTCTTTCCATGATATGCGCCAGATTCATCTATATATGGAGGGGAACCAGATAGGATCCTGACTATTCATTAAGGGTGTCTCTCGCTGTTAGATACTATCCCACTTTTTTTTTCCTAAATCAAAATCTCAAATGATTAAAACCACATTCTTACCCACACTGCGATATTATAGAAGAATAAAGACAGTAAACAAAACCCATGCATGATTAACATCTCTACCACAGAAGTTAGTGAACTAAAGAGAAAACATTGGAACTCATGTTAAAAGTCATGCACTGAATATATAAAGCAACAACGAATTTAATGGTTAGGGCATCTGTTTAGAATGAAAAAAAAAATCATGTTTTACATGTTAAATTACTGAAATGGTGGGGCAAAAACAAAAAGGTAATACGTCATAATAGGACAAGTGACAAAGAAAATTGACTACATCACGGACATAAGGCCTTCTCCAGGGACAAACTAACGCAATCAGAAGGGAAAGAAAGTAAAAAGTAAGAGAAATACATTGACACTAATTAAAAACATTACAGCAGCCATACTGCGTATACATCACAACAGCAGCCATACTGCGTATACATCACAACAGCAGCCATACTGCGTATACATCACAACAGCAGCCATACTGCGTATACATCACAACAGCAGCCATACTGCGTATACATCACAACAGCAGCCATACTGCGTATACATCACAACAGCAGCCATACTGCGTATACATCACAACAGCAGCCATACTGCGTATACATCACAGTGAAACAAGCGGCTTTCATGAACGGGTTGCATCATTTTTATTGTAGCGCTTTCTTTCCCTTCTATCTGCGTTCATTGACCCCGTACCGCTCGTACCGCCCGAGATCTGGCGCTGGTTACACTAACCACCACTGTAAGAACACATTACGTGAATGTTTTAATGCAGGCCCCCTACAAGGGGGCTAGCTATAGTGGTAGTTCTATGCCCCACAAGCAGAGGAAACAGCAGAAGTAGAATACACGCATTTTGTTTAGTCTATATTTAGGGCCCTATATCTTAGCTACTAGCGTCCAGCTGGCTATGAGGCTAGGGTGCTTGACTCTCGGCAGCAAAATTACTGGGTTCCGGGATCGCGACCTGGTAGCTTCAACTCCAGTCTACCCAGCTGTAAATGGGTACCTGGCTCTGCTTTTGAGGCAAAGGCAGAGAGGAATGAAATTGGTCAACTCATAAAGCTGGACCTAGTGTAGTTTCTAACGCTTCATTCCTCTACATCAGTAGTTGCTATGGGACTACCTTTTTCTTTTTTTTCTTTTAAATCTTAACTACATAACAAAAGGTGCTTTGTCAAAAATCTATATTCTCTGTGGCCACTTACTTGAATTTTTAACTTGTCCAATCATAAGGCTATTGGCTAGAATAACTTTCATTGTCTCATCGTTTCCGTCATTTGAATCAGTGACGACATAGATGGTTGAATGGTCAGCGGTGTCGCCAAGAAAATGTGTCTTAGGCTATGTGGAAACAAGTTGTATATGAGACAGCGTTACTAAAAGTGAAACAGGTCCAGTGGGTTGTTGATGTGTTAATTTGGTTATGTGGTTAAAAACACAAACACTTATAGCTAGTTCTACACAAACGTATATACATACATATATGATTATAAACACACATGTATATATCAGCGCTAATAAACTGATAGGTAGATGAGCAGGTACGTTTTAATATATGGGTAAATAGGTAGATAGATAGATAGATAAATAGATAGATGTGAGCGTCCATTTGGCAGAATGGTTAGAGCGCTTGCCCTTAGCTGCAGTTACCTGGTTCGAAATCTAGTTGCGTTACGTTCCAGTCAACCCAGCTTTAAATGGGTACCTGACTCTGCTCTTGAGTTAGTGAAGGCAAAGACAACGTGGAAGGGTACTGGTCACCCCACCTCATAAAGTTGGACATCGCATAGTGAAGAATTTAATAACTGACTCCCCTACGGCAGTATCTATTATGACACAACCTTTAGTTGAATTTCGTTTTTTTAAATAGACTTACCCAACCACAGGGTGCACAGACTGATCAGAAACAAGAGTTGCCGAAAATGGAGGAAGAGGCAAATATATGAAACAAAAGATTGAATAGGAAATCCGTATCTTAGTGGTTACTATACAAGGTTTCAAACAACGTTAAACATCAGGCAGAAGTACTAAAAACACTGTCTTGGAAAACAGAGATATCGTTAAAGCCAAGATGGTTTTCTTCACAGATTTCCTCAGACTTAACTGTTTTCTAAGAACCATAAAAACAACAAATTAGACAGCCTCTAGAAAGTTCTAACGAAATCAGTTATGAATTCAACTAAATGAAAGCACATTGGATTCCTGTCCACTGCAAGATTTATGGAAATAAGAAAGCAGAAGGAATGAAGTGATAATTGTCGTACTGAACACTGGCAACTGCAGACTCAAATACTGTCTGCTATACAAGTTACAAATCGGACAGGCAGACCATATATTTCATCTTCTTCTATTGGTAGTCAGACACTGCACCATATACAGGTAGATGAGTTATTATTCAGGTAGACGGACATTCTAGACCTGAGAGCGTAGAACAGATCAAAGGCTGAGTGACAGTTATGACACATATACAACTAAAGGAAGTTTAGGATACGGGAATCAATTAAGTGTTTATAATACATTCAAACGATAATAAAACCGCCCGGGCTCACTTACCTCAAATGCAGCTGTTTTCGATACTGGGTCGTGAGCACTTGAAGCTAGGCTTGCAGCGGAAACTGTAGCACTTTCTTGTCTCTTCTCAGATTCGATATTCGATTCTTTAATCTGACTATCCTCAAAGTTGACATTGGTATCTCTATTTTGACTGTTTTCATATGTGACATCTTTTTCACTATTTTGGTTGTTCTCTGATTTGACATTTTGCTCTTTATTTATATTGTCATTACTTTTTACAATTTGCACATCGGTTTCGATATTAGTGTCATCGCTACTGTCTTTGATGTTCTGTCCATTGGGCTGACTAATGATGTCTTCAGCTTTTGAGACAGCATTACGGGCTACTTTAACAACTGTTTGTTCTTGTTGATTCGGTACATCTTTGTCAGAGCTATGGGTATCTTGATTGTCTTTATGATTGCGGTTGACTAATCTTTTTCTGCCTTTCTTGAAATGTATTTTAGCTAAGTCTTTATCGGTGTTTTTTAATTCAGTAACATCATGTCCTTCTTGTTCGGCTTTTTTATCTTCGTCAGAGATTTCAATCACGTTTTCATCGGGACGAAGAGTTGGATTGCTTACAAGTGACTGTAGCTCTTGCACAGCTGCTGTATTAGAATGTGCCATTGGCGACACGTCTTCAGAACTCGAAGACTGGCTAAGGGTATTGCCAACCATGCCGACTTCAGGTTTACTCTTATGTTCAGCCGAGTCTGTATATGTCAATTTAGATTCTTCAGTGTTAATTGAAGACTCTAAGTGGTTTTTTTCTGAATGTTCGGCCTTGCCTTTATCATCTTGGTCTTTGTCATCCTCACCATCTTTCTTTTCCCCTCTCTCCCACCAAGGCGTCGTAGATTTAGCCGAGGATTTGTCAAGAAACTCCGGCGATTTAGATTCTTCTGATTGCTGGGAGTTATCTGAGAATACACTAGCCACATATTTTGTGATTTTAGATGTCTGCAGATGGTTTTGTCCTGTAGGTTTATTATCTGAGTGTTCAATGCCGTTGTCGTCGTGAGATTCATCAACTTTTGAATCCCACCACGACGATGCGCGACCAAAAGGCTGCTGATAACGATTGGCTTCTGATTTGATGCCCTGTTTTTTCTGCGCAGAGCTTACTTCAGAATTCGTGATTGGACTAGTGTATTTAACTGCGCTGGCATTCTCTCGGTCACCGGACTTCATTCCATTATCGTGTGTTGCTTCATCATTCTGTTTTTCATACCACATATGCTGCTGACTGGTCGTGGTCATTTCTCGAGTTACATCAGGTGTCGTGCTTTCTGTGCTGGAAAAACTCGACATTCTTTCGTGCATCTCGTCCAGTTTAGACTTTATCTCAGATACAGCCGTCGAGTTTTGTAACAGCTTCTTTATTTTGTTCCAGTCTTTTTCTGTGTCATAGGATTGAGTTGGTGCATTGTCCGATACTTCTGATTTATTTGAATAATGCTCTTTGTTGTTTGTGTAATAGTGTAGGGCATGTGAACCTGGCTTGAAGGGAGATTTCAGGACGCGGGAATTATAAATCTGGAATCTAGGGGCAGTGTCGTTATCTTTTAGACGTCTCATTGTTTTGTTAATTGCTTCTGGATGTTGAAGACCATCGTTGATGGTCTCTTCTTTGCTTTTGGTGGTACTTGTCTGTGACGATTCTTCTTGTAAAGAGGTTGAGGCGGATGTGTTGTTAAGATGCTTTGGTGGCATGGTTTGTGAGTCAGTATCTGTTGTTGGGCTAGAGACTTGATTTTTTAAGATGGGATTTTTCGTTTTGAGGATTTTCTTCTTTCTGCGGATTTGATTTCTTTCCCGGGGATTGGCGTTGGGGTTATTTACGTTAAGGACTTCCTTGGCTATGTTAACTTGCTTTCTTTCTAGCGGACTTGTGCTTGTCTTTTCCAGCATATCATCTTCATTTTGATATTTGTGGATTTTGCTTTGCCTCTCATCTAGGTTTGGGTTTGAGTTTTGAGTTTTTTCAAGGATCCACCAAGGCGCTATTTCAGATTGGGTACTTTCTGAGCTTGAATTCTTGTCGTATTCCGAAAGATTGGCTGACGTAGCTAGGTTTACAGACGAGTTAGTTGGTTTGTTCGTTTGAAATGTGTTTTCAGCCTGTTCAGTTGTATGGGTGAGACTTATTTTAGTTTCTCGTGCAAGGTCGTGTGTCGCTTTCTCCTTGCTCTCATCTTGGGATTGTGCCTTGACATCATTTGAGGTCTTTCGAGGTTCTGTGTTTATTTCTAAAGTATTGGAATCGTGCCTCATGCTGATGATGCTTATCGGGATATCCGACTCAGCGTTCACAGTTTGGGTATACCAACCAGTGTTAGTGTTAGCTTTTGAGTTTCCAGTTACATCACTGGTTCTTAAAGTATGATTTGTCATTACAGAGTCATACTGGCTTCTAGGTGTTGTCCTTGCAGCCTGGTCCACACCGATATCTTTTTCAGATGACGATTTTCGCCACTTCCTAGCATTTCCTTTGTACACTTTTTTTTGCATTTGCTGTTTTGGCTGCGTCTTCTTTAGATTTGATGTCTGGAGACTATTGCTGGATATCTCATTTGAAATGTTCTTCCTTCTTTCATTTGGTTTGTCAGTGTTTTTAGACAGTTTGAACGTCTGTTGATCTGTTTTTGTAGAAATAACAGATGATGGCGTAAAATCAGTTTGATCTCGAGTTTTACCCTCATTTTGATGGACAGGTGTAGCATCTGATTCGACACTTGTAAGCCGTTTTGTTTGTGTATGCTGCGCATCCTCTTTATGTGCATCTACCTCCTTACTCAACTGTTTATCACTTGTTATCTCTGACATTGTAGTCGATACAGATGAGTTTGTCGTAAGATGAGAGATTTCCGTATCTGTTTTTACAATGTTATTTTCTCTTTTCCCAGAATTACTGTAGAATTTATCACCCTTTGAGGATGTGTTTATGCTCGCGAAAGGGATAGCATGAAAAAGACTGATATGGGGCTTCGTCACTTTATCGGAGTCTGCTGTGTGTTCTTTAAGCCAAGACTTTTTCTTTCCCAAGTTTGAAGAAATTTGGCCTTTACGGAAGTAATTAAAGCCATTAGTTTCCGGTTTCTGCCGAAACGACGTGAAATAGTGTGGTCTACGTGTTCTGTGGATTCCTTCATTGTGTTTGAGATAACGTTCTATTCCTGATAATGCAACCGTTGATTTATTCTCACCTCCCTCATATGTTTGATGATTTTTACCTGTTGTAGTATTCTGCAGTTCCTCTTTAGTACTTATAGTTTGTGCATCGTTATGGTTTGGTAAACTTGGCTTCACATTTCCAGACTGGGACACATTGGCAGTAAATGAAGCAGGATATATTCCCCAGCTTTTAACACCACTTAATGAAGAAATATGTGGGCGTTTTCTCCTGACATTGGATTTCCGTGGTGTTTCTGTTGTTTTAGTCTGAGTGACTTTGACTGGTTGATCTTTCTTCACTGGATATTCAGTTGGTGCTTGAACTTGCTTGATGGAATCACTCACATTTCCAAGAACCCGTCGGGATTTTCCACGTCTGAATTGAGAATTTAGCTTGTTAGAAGACTTTGTCTTGTGTGCTATTTGTTGATTAGATTCTGCAGAAGGAGATTCTATTTTTGTCATGTCTGTGACGAGATTAGACCGAAGTGGCACTGCCAAAGGATGCTTTAAGAGTTCTTGATCTTTCTGCAAAACCGAGAAAGATTTACTGAGGTTATCTGCTGCTTTAAGAGGCTTACTGTCTTGGATGTTTTTTTTCAGGACTTCTTCTTTCCTCAGTTTTAACGATTTCTTTGCCTTGTCAAGCTGCAAAGAATAGAATAAAAACCAAATTAAATGGATTGTTACTTTCGCGGTGTAACAAAATTACTAATGTGAATGTAAATTCACACAACTTCACTATTACAACACGAATTTATTTTTTCATGTCCGTATTTCGCTTAATCTTTTTCTTCCTTACCTTTCTTTTTAGGTCTTTGGGCACTAAAGATCGGATCTCAACAAAAGTTTCCTATACTTTGCAAAAGAACACGGAACAATTAAGGTAAAGGGTAAAGGATCCCGTTACACGCCCATTGAGGCATATTGGGAATATGGTGTTAGGCCCATATTTTCTTGACCATCAGCACACTAGGGGTGATGTGGTCAGCATCGCGCCGGCCGTCTTAACCTTCCCAGAAGTTGCTCTGGTACCCAGTTGGGGCTGGGTCGACCCAGGAGCCGTTTGCGGCCTAAAAAAATCCCACCTCATCTGGGGATCGAACCATAGACCACTGAGCTAGGAAGCCAGTGCACTAACCACTATGCTACCGCGGCTCCAAATTAAAGGTAATATATAAATTTAAAAAGAAAATGGTATGGAAACAGTTTTACAAATTAACGTATACAGGAAACATGGGACGTTACGGGATTCAACCATCGTCAGCCACAGTCTCGTGTTTCCTTACAAAGTTAATTTGTAAAACTGATTCCATACGACTTTATTTCATGTTATATATTACTTTCCTTACTTCCCAGTTTTACAGCAGCCCCCTTGTTTATTTACTTACAACAATTAAAAGCAGTGACTATTGATTAACTATTTAAAAATTAACATAACTCAAAAAGAAATACGCTTACATTATTGGAGCGAGAAAAATATTACATTGGATTTTAACCAGCGACTAAACTGATCAGCACCCTCTCTCTAACATCTAGGAGGAAAGTTTAGGACATATAACCGCATACACCTTCATAGGCATAAACATTTACATAGAAAACTTATATTATTATTAATCCATGCTATTGGACCTAAAGGTTTTTTTATATATGGACATGCGCCCTAATATAACCGACTAGGTTGAACGGGACGCGCCTCGCCAAAACGAGGCAAAATTGTATTGAAAAAAAAAAAAAAAAACTGAAGCAAATTTGAAACGGTAATTGCCTGGTATGTTTTAAATTGTGTCGAATATAACAATAGGGATTTGTATTATTTCCTGAAGACATCAGAAGCAAATATGAACTTATACCTTCTGTTTCTCATCTGGTTTCTTGATTATGTCCTCGCTCTTTCCTTCTAGTGTGTCCTTGACCATAGTCATCAACGGGTATTTCACTCCCTGGCCCCCAAATTGACCCGAGAAGTCGTCTGTATCTATTGCCCAAACCATAACGCCGCCAAGCTTCTTCTTCTTGGCAAAGTTGACCTGTAGGAGATATTGAACAAAAACTTTGTTGCAAAATGCGCCAGATTAGTTACTAAAAACTGCGCCAAAATGCTAGTTTATGTAAAGACAATTAAACAGATTAACAAACAAACAAGAAAAACAAATTCCTGAAATAATTAGTTAGATTATGAAAAAATATTTGGACATTACAGCGCAGAATCAATCAGAAACTGACCTTTTCTTTCTTCTGATTTTTATTTCATTACCTTTATGCTGTCCTTTTTTTTTCAACCTCACAGTCCCTATGTGCTAACGTTGCCACTTTCTCACTCACTCACTCACTCACTCACTCAGTTACTTTTTATCTCTCACTGAAAGTAATACATTCTATCATTCATGTCACTTTCTCACTCACTCACTCACTTACTTTTTATCTCTCACTGAAAGTAATACATTCTATCATTCATGTCACTTTCTCACTCACTCACTCACTCACTCACTCACTCACTCACTCACTCACTCACTCACTCACTCACTCACTCACTCACTCACTCACTCACTCACTCACTCACTCACTCACTCACTCACTCACTCACTCACTCACTCACTCACTCACTCACTCACTCACTCACTCACTCACTCACTCACTCACTCACTCACTCACTCACTCAGTTACTTTTTATCTCTCACTGAAAGTAATACATTCTATCATTCATGTCACTTTCTCACTCACTGAGTTACTTTTTATCTCTCACTGAAAGTAATACATTCTATCATTCATGTCACTTTCTCACCCACTCACTCACTCACTCACTCAGTTACTTTTTATCTCTCACTGAAAGTAATACATTCTATCATTCATGTCACTTTCTCACTCACTCACTGAGTTACTTTTTATCTCTCACTGAAAGTAATACATTCTATCATTCATGTCACTTTCTCACTCACTCACTCACTCAGTTACTTTTTATCTCTCACTGAAAGTAATACATTCTATCATTCATGTCACTTTCTCACTCACTCACTCACTTACTTTTTATCTCTCACTGAAAGTAATACATTCTATCATTCATGTCACTTTCTCACTCACTCACTCAGTTACTTTTTATCTCTCACTGAAAGTAATACATTCTATCATTCATGTCACTTTCTCACTCACTCACTGAGTTACTTTTTATCTCTCACTGAAAGTAATACATTCTATCATTCATGTCACTTTCTCACTCACTCACTCACTCAGTTACTTTTTATCTCTCACTGAAAGTAATACATTCTATCATTCATGTCACTTTCTCACTCACTCACTCAGTTACTTTTTATCTCTCACTGAAAGTAATACATTCTATCATTCATGTCACTTTCTCACTCACTCACTCAGTTACTTTTTATCTCTCACTGAAAGTAATACATTCTATCATTCATGTCACTTTCTCACTCACTCACTCACTCAGTTACTTTTTATCTCTCACTGAAAGTAATACATTCTATCATTCATGTCACTTTCTCACTCACTCACTGTAACTGTCTTTTTTTCTTGTTGAGGTGATCACTGGCCCAAGACAGTTTACATGTTGTTAGATGTGTAGTGCGAGCGTATGATGAGTTGAGTGTGGGTGCGAATGAAGACGCGAATGTGTTTAGGCTCGTATAGATGTAGATCCTGCAACCCATACTCTCACATGCAGTAATCAAGGATGCTTTGACACTGCAGGCATGTTTCAATACATTTATTGACGGGAACACACATAATATCAACAGGAACAGTCAGTGTAACAAGGTCATGCTGACCTGACATCGATAGGTATACATTTGGCATTCAAAAAGGTAAACATCAGAATAGACGTGCATGGTCAATAGCAAAGTTCTTCAATAATGACAGTTCGTAGCGTCGCCCTTGGCGTCTCTGACTAAACGCGTCAGATGCCTTAGTTACCTTGACACACAGGTGCAACTTGGCACTCCCTGCCAATTGCACATATCAGGCTGTAGTATAATAGCCGGAAGCACAGGCCTCGTCCTAACGTCGGCCGTGTACTTCTGTTAAATAGGTTATCACCAACCCTGCAGTAATACTTATTGTAGATAGAAGTTCCGCCAATCTGCGGCTCCCACAATTTATCTTCGTCACTGGATTTCTGGACAATATAAGACTAACAGTCTTGGATGGCTACCTCGAGCACAAATATATAAGTTCTGAAATGGCGGATCCGTGAACTGCTGTTCACCCTAGGTAATCCTTTACATGTTCTGCCACCGAAAAGCGTAATAATGCATAAAGGTCGGTATTACCTGGTAAATGAATCCTCAGAACTACACAAGGAATTCTGTCGTCATCCCGACGCACAGAGATTCACTGGGGAAAACTGCCATAGCAGTTACTTCGAAGATTCTCCCCGAAAAACAATGGACTCTTGGTCCCTTCAGAAAAACAGGACCTCTCGGCTTCCCGGAAGTATATCTCACTCCCGCTTAAAAAACCTTCCCATAGGCCCACGCCGAACTGTCAACCTCTGACCCTAAAGGTCAAACACAATGAATGAATAAACAAGGGAAGACAACCCCTAATCAACCTGACATCGCAGGTAAAGACACAATTATACTTATGATACAAACATAAGCAAATAACTTGACAGATGACTCCGTCGAAAATGACAGCAACATTACTACCACCCCCCTGTAAAAAAAAAAATGCAATTTTTTTTTTTTTTTATATGTTCATGAGCAAGATAGCACCAGTATCACTTCTGTGCTCATGCAAACAATGAACCTAATATCAGGTACAATAGAAGAGGGTACAAATCATCTCCCAACATAGGAGAAAATATTTCCTTTAAGCCAAACAAACTAAGGGATACCATTCAAGAAACCTAAGTTGCTGGCAATACCAATCATATATCAAACATTACTAAATAATATAATCATAGCAATATACAAATGTCAATGCTATTTTAGCAACATATCACTGATGGATGGACAAAATGAAATTTGTTAAATTATCTAAACATCACCCAAATACATTTGTATTACAACATATTATGATATTAAGGACAGACCTAAGTCTGAAATATATCAGGAAAAACTAGGACACAAGATTTAACTGGAATCATGTGGGCATCTAGACAATATGTCCGCCATCACATTATCCGAACCACGGATAGCTCGCACCGTGAAATGGAAAGGCTGAAGAGCAATAGCATAACGAGTAGATCTCGAGCTCTTCAAATCCTTACTTTGCATAGCCGTAAGAGCTTTTTGGTCGGTTTCCATAAAGAAATGCGCGCCCAGAAGGAACCTTTGTAGCTTAAGAATGGACCAAACCATAGCCAACAATTCACGGTCCAAAACCGAGTAATTCCTTTCTGCCGCATTCAGCTTCCTAGAAATATACATTACAGGATGCAGAGTTCCTGAATATTCCTGCATTAGTGCCGCTCCAATGCCAGTGGAAGAGGCATCACTACGAAGGACAAAAGTCTTATCAATCGTCGGTAGTCTTAAGATAGGATGAGATGAGAACAAATTCTTAACCTGATCCAATGAAGATTGGCATTCTTGGGACCAACGCACCATATTAGGAGAACCTTTTTTCAATAACGTTGAAAGTGGTGCCATAATGGAGGACAGATTCTCAATGAATCTTCCATAGAATTGTATCAATCCCAAGAGACTACGCACTTGCTTTTTTGTCTTCGGAACCGAGATATTTAATATCTTTGAAATGTTTTGGTCCTCTGTCTTCAACAGACCATGACCAACTCGATGACCTAGGAAGGAAATTTCACTAAACCCAACAAAAGCTTTAGAGGGTTTAGCAGTCAAACTATGCTCACGTAGAGTAGATAGCAATTCCTTCAGACCCACATAGTGTTCTTCCCAAGTATCGCTGAAAAGACAGATGTCGTCTAAATATGCAATGACATCTGCACGATCTGATAGAATTCGTCGCATCATGCGCACGAAAGTCGCTGGGGCGTTCATAAGCCCGAAAGGCATAAAATTCCATTGAAACAGACCCCTAGGTGTCGAAAAAGCAGTGAGAGGTTTGGCGTGTTCCGTCAATGGGACTTGCCAATAACCTTTCGACAAGTCTAGTTTAGTAAAGAATTTAGCTTTAGAAAGTCTAATAAGTAGATCATCTAATAACGGCATAGGTTCAGCATCGAACTTCGTAACTTGATTTAATTTGCGATAATCAACGCAAAGACGTATGTTATTGTCTTTCTTTCGAACAATAACTATCGACGAAGAATAAGCTGAAGTGGATGGTTCAATTATTTGTAGTTGAATCATTTCATCCAATTCTTTCTCGACTTGTGCTTGAAAATGAATAGGTATTGGGTATGGTCTTACTCTGATCGGATTACGATCAGTAAGTATGATGTCATGTTCTATGACATCTGTGTGTCCAGGAATGTCGGTAAGGACATCCTGATATGATTGTAACGTAGAGGATACTTGACGTTGTTCCTCAAAAGACAAGTTAGAAGAGACTGTAACGTCTCTCCACGATTCCGTTGAAGTAAGTGGAATCGCAGGAAGAGGTAAGTTCACGTCAGAAAATAGTTTCCTCATCCTGTATAACAGACAGGGATGAGATGTGACCATGTTGAACTGGAGAGTCGTCCGTCGCCTGGAAAATAGGCTGTAAATAGTCTGGACGTTCAATAAACTCTGTTAACATATTTATATGGAAGGTTTTATGCCTTCCATCCACATCGACAATATAGTCGACATCAGAAATTTTCGAGACTATAGTGTATGGACCCTTCCAAGAAATGAGAAGTCTATTCTCTCTTGAGGGCAGTAAGACATATGCTTTGTCTCCAGGACAAAGTTGACGTAGGCGTCTTTTCTTATTAGCAAATCGCCTAGCTTTTTCTTTCGCAAATTCGGAAGATGAAGTTGCTAACCTGCACGATTCGATAATCTTTTCTCTAAGAGCTATAACATATTCATATGACGATTGTGTATCATCGTCAATATTATCGGAAGTTATCAAATCGTGTAACAAGGACATTGGCCCGCGCGGTTGCGCGCCAAAGACAAGTTCGAAAGGAGAAAACCCTGTATGCTCGTTGGGAACCTCTCTATAGGCAAAGAGGACTGCAGGTAAAACCCTGTCCCAATCTTCAGGATGATCCTCCGTTATCTTGCCAAGTAAGTTCTTTAGTGTCCTGTTAAGACGTTCTACCAATCCATTGGACATTGGATGATAAATACTACTGAGAGACCTTTTAATGTCTAGCGTAGCCATTACCTGAGACATAACGTCCGAAATTAACTGAGTGCCGTGATCCGACAGTATTTCTCCGGGGAATCCCAGACGAGAAAATACGAGCCAAAGAGCATCAGCGATATCGACAGTTGATATGCTCTTCAGAGGAATAGCCTCTGGCCAACGCGTGCACATGTCCACGCAAGTGAGGATAAATTGGTGTCCTCTGGCTGACTTAATTTTGAACGGACCAATGATGTCTATAGCCATTTTCTGAAACGGCCGAATCGGAATATCTGCAGCCTGAATAGGAGCAGCATGTCTCGGACCCCTAGACTTGACCTCTTGACAAATTTTGCAAGATCGGCAATAAATTCGGATGTCTTTATTCACGAATGGCCAAAAGAATGACGCAAGGACTCTAGTTTTAGTTCTGGAAAAACCCATGTGTCCCGCACACTGAGAATCGTGTGCATGCCGAAGAATTAAGGCTCTCATACACTTAGGCACAAGAATTTGCGAGTGCATAGACTTGTCCGAGTGTTGTACCATTCGTACCAATATACCATTCTTCATAGTGATATACGATTTGTGATTCGTATTTTGATTGGGATCCCCTTTCTTTGCAAGAAGGAAGTATTTCTTCAAAGAAGGATCCTCTTCTTGACGTTTAACAAACGAGTCATGGGAAATCACCAAGTGCTCGTCTTGGCTATCAACTTCATTACTATTATCAGATGAAGTTGGGGGATTAAGAGCTTGAGCTCTTGTCACCACTGCATTGACCGTTTGAATGTTTTTTTTCTTCCCAACTAGAAATTTGTTGCGGGGTGCATTCCTTAACCCCATGAATACGACCGATTATAAGATCCGCAATAGGATTAGGAAGAAGACATGCATGGACATCTCCTGTGAAGAAAGGAGTGTCAATCCTAATAATAGCAGTAGGATAGCTTTCCATAGTACCACCAAATGTAACACATTTGATTGTTTTTCCCGTGGCACAGCAAGGATCTATCAGAGACTCCTTAACCCCGACGGTAGTACATCCCGAATCGAAAAGTACTGAGACTAGCCTATCATTTATTAGACCTTTATGTAAGATGAGAGATCCTCTCCCATCATGCGCAACTGTAGCAGGTAGAGCAGGAAGAGGGTGACCACAACTTAGCGTAGATACAGTCGATGAATCGAACAATGTTAAGCATTGGGGGCATTCAGTTGCTCTCCCAAAATCGAAAGCACAACCAGTGATAGCCCTAGAGTTACCACTATCATTTACTGTATTACAGGCTCCATCAAACTCTTGTTGCGCAGAGTTTGCCTGTTGGTAAGGTCTTTTTTTGTTAAACCTAGGTCTACCTCGATTATCATTTCCCCTGTAATTATTTCGACTATCATTTCCCCTGTAATTATTTCGATTATCATTTCCCCTGTAATTGTGATCATATTGTCTATTGTACTCATCATTCCGGTTTGAATCCCGGTTTCTAAATTCACCATCGTCATAATCTTGACGTCGAGAATGATTACCTCGAAAATTTGAATAGTTATTATTTGGATAGCCTTTACGAAAGTGTCTCAAATTATTACCACTAAAATTACGAGAACTACCATCTTGTCTCCACTGCATAGACGAAGAACCATCATGTGTTGGATTACTCCGCTTCTGAGTGTAATTTTGATTACTTCCCCTATTCCAATTTTGTTGAGCACCCTGAAATTTTTTTCTGAAATTAGGGCCATATGGTGTTGCCGAAGCAGCTGGCAACCCTTCTTTCACTTTAGAATTGCTAACTGTAGCATGGGGATGTGCTGTGGCATACTGACAACAGTATTCCTCCATTTCTTTTAAGTTTTTAGGCTTACGCTCATGAAGGAATGCAAGAAAAGAATCATTAACAGATGACAAAACCTTATCTCGCAATAATAAGTCCATTAGACCTTCATATGTTTTCTCAATCTGAGACAACTCAACCCATCGTGTAAATGTACGACGTATCTTTGTAACAAAATCAGAGAAATCTACTCCATTTTCTGGCAACATTGTCCTAAAACGAAGACGATAGTCTTCTTGTTTTAATTGGTATTTCTTTAGTAATGCTGCCCTGACAACATCATAATTAGTCCTCTCATGTTCGTCTATTGTCATAAGAGTAGTCACTGTGTCACCTGTAAAAAATGGCATCAGTTGTTCAACATATTTTTCCTTTTTTATGTTATGCGTATCGCACAAAAATTGGAATCTATCTAGATAATCTGCTACGTCATCCTTTAAAGGATTGAAATGAGGCAATTTAATCCTACTAACAAACTCCTTTGTCGTACTCGAAGTTGTTTGCTGAGCACCCGTACTCGCCAATTTCAATTTCTCTAACTCCAAAATTGCGAGTTTTTCATCAAGTTCCATCTTCTGTTTTCTTTCCTCATGTTCCATTTTTCTAATTTCAGCCTCAGCAGCAGCTTGAAGTTTTTTTCCTCTGCAGCAGCTTGAAGTTTTTTTTTCCTCTGCAGCAGCTTGAAGTTTTTTGTCTTCCATTTCCATCTGGAATTTTCTTTCATCAGCTGCAGCTTGAGCTTTCCTCTCCTCAGCAGCAGCTTGAGCTTTTCTCTCCTCAGCCTCTCTTTGATACCTTCTTTCTTCAAGTTCTAATCTTCTATTCTCAGCTTCTAGCTTCTTTAGTTCAGCTTCTGCTTTCAATTTAATTTCCTCTTTTTGTTTCTTTTCTTCTGACTTTAATGCAATGGCGAATTGAGCAGATGAATATTCTTCCAATTCTTTACCAGACTTACCAAGGGTCAACCCTTGCTGGATGAAGAAATCCAATGTAGACATTCTGTCTAATGAGATCAGAAACCTGAAAAAAAATTAAATAAATTACCTTATCCCACTTCAATGGGAGACAAGTCTGAAATGCTAGACTTGTATACTCACTTCACTTTATTTTACTGTCTCAATCTTTGTAGATAACAAGTCTTTTATCAAAGAACTTGTATAAATATCTTATATAATATTATTTAACAAACTCTATATGAAGAGTCTACCTTATCAATAATATCAAAACATGACCAAGTATGTGTATGTAGACTGTGCATGACAGTAATGTAGTACAACCAAAAAAAAAAATACAAAGACAAAAATACAAAACAATACAAATGGCAACACTGTTTTAACCAAAAATGTGTAGAGAAATACACAAGAAAGGAGAGACCTACAGAATACAAACAAAACAAATCGACAATCAAAACTGAAAAACAGACAAAATATTACAAAAACAACGTTAAGTACAATTACATCACAGCTAACATCAATAGCGACCAATTGTCACTAGCAAATTTCCAAATTAAGAAAATTTGCACCTACAGACCGCTTACAGTAAGCCTCGATCAAGTGGCATATTTACCGTAAGACCCACCAACCGAAAAACCCGCAGAAAAATACACAAAACAGTAGAAGTGACATAAACATATAGCAATCAATTTCAATGTGTTGCAGAACAAGTTCAGTCACAGCTGAAACTAAAATAAATTTCTTGCTCCTTGCGAACACAGAAACGAAATGTCAAACGCGCACTGAACGTCAAATCCACTGTAACATAAAGTGGTATTCACGAACCAAAGTTACTATGACCTTCTCAAATTAGGGCTTGCACATTGAATGTTTACAATTTCACGTACTGTTTACAGACACTTGACCTCCAACAATGTAGCTTGAATACTCTGACCTAGAAAAGTCTGTTGTTGAATGAAACGTGTAACAACCCGCAGTACTGTTTACAATAGGAACCCGCCTTCTATGCAGTTATGGTCCACGTAGCAAATGCCTAGTAGTTAACTTCAGTACATGTCTTGTTATGCTTTATGTAGCATTATAATATAAATGCTCGTACTGTTTATTTGTGTCAACCGTTGATGACCTATATCTGTCCTGTTGTAGCCAAAACTTGCAAGTGTAGAATTAGCGCTGTGTTACGGCTGTCCCGTGTGTAGCTTAGACCCACAGATCAGAAGTGTAATGTGTACTTGTCCTTCTTGTAACTTTCTCGACAAAACTGGAGACATCATACATGTAACAGCCAACCAGGAATGTAAATTTCTGGATCCATAAATGTCAACAATAATGTCAAATGCTCGCTCTGTTCTTTTTAAACCCACAGATCTGGTCCATCAGAAATGTAAGTTTCTAGGCCACATTGGCGACAAGAAATGTATCATAAGAGCCCACGTAACTGGTCCACCAGAAATGTAACTGTTTTTTTTTCTTGTTGAGGTGATCACTGGCCCAAGACAGTTTACATGTTGTTAGATGTGTAGTGCGAGCGTATGATGAGTTGAGTGTGGGTGCGAATGAAGACGCGAATGTGTTTAGGCTCGTATAGATGTAGATCCTGCAACCCATACTCTCACATGCAGTAATCAAGGATGCTTTGACACTGCAGGCATGTTTCAAGACATTTATTGACGGGAACACACATAATATCAACAGGAACAGTCAGTGTAACAAGGTCATGCTGACCTGACATCGATAGGTATACATTTGGCATTCAAAAAGGTAAACATCAGAATAGACGTGCATGGTCAATAGCAAAGTTCTTCAATAATGACAGTTCGTAGCGTCGCCCTTGGCGTCTCTGACTAAACGCGTCAGATGCCTTAGTTACCTTGACACACAGGTGCAACTTGGCACTCCCTGCCAATTGCACATATCAGGCTGTAGTATAATAGCCGGAAGCACAGGCCTCGTCCTAACGTCGGCCGTGTACTTCTGTTAAATAGGTTATCACCAACCCTGCAGTAATACTTATTGTAGATAGAAGTTCCGCCAATCTGCGGCTCCCACAATTTATCTTCGTCACTGGATTTCTGGACAATATAAGACTAACAGTCTTGGATGGCTACCTCGAGCACAAATATATAAGTTCTGAAATGGCGGATCCGTGAACTGCTGTTCACCCTAGGTAATCCTTTACATGTTCTGCCACCGAAAAGCGTAATAATGCATAAAGGTCGGTATTACCTGGTAAATGAATCCTCAGAACTACACAAGGAATTCTGTCGTCATCCCGACGCACAGAGATTCACTGGGGAAAACTGCCATAGCAGTTACTTCGAAGATTCTCCCCGAAAAACAATGGACTCTTGGTCCCTTCAGAAAAACAGGACCTCTCGGCTTCCCGGAAGTATATCTCACTCCCGCTTAAAAAACCTTCCCATAGGCCCACGCCGAACTGTCAACCTCTGACCCTAAAGGTCAAACACAATGAATGAATAAACAAGGGAAGACAACCCCTAATCAACCTGACATCGCAGGTAAAGACACAATTATACTTATGATACAAACATAAGCAAATAACTTGACAGATGACTCCGTCGAAAATGACAGCAACACTCACTCAGTTACTTTTTATCTATCACTGAAAGTAATACATTCTATCATTCATGTCACTTTCTCACTCACTCACTCACTCACTCAGTTACTTTTTATCTCTCACTGAAAGTAATACATTCTATCATTCATGTCACTTTCTCACTCACTCACTCAGTTACTTTTTATCTATCACTGAAAGTAATACATTCTATCATTCATGTCACTTTCTCACTCACTCACTCAGTTACTTTTTATCTCTCACTGAAAGTAATACATTCTATCATTCATGTCACTTTTCACTCCCTATGGAGCATGGACCCACCAGTGCAACTGACCCCTTGAAGAAAGCCTACATGAAAGTATTCATGTGCTGTTGTAGCGGTGTTTTCTGCAGCAAGTTGTCTTAAGTGATGAGGTTGCCAGCCGCCATGCAGAACTTCATGTCGTTTATTACGACATGCATGAAAGAGCAATGGTGCTATTATTACTTTGTCTCCTCACAGACACAATAGAAGTACGCTAGTCTTTAAAACTTTAGTTTTCTTTAATTTAATCACTCACTCACACATTGGTTTTCTCACTCACCCTAATGCACCCATATACAAACTTGCTGATTCATTCACACATTTACTTTTACTCGTCTCTATTTTGCGACTCCCACAAGAACAAACACTTCATGTTACTGACACTTGTAAACAAGATTATACGTTACAAGTAACTCGAACACTCCAGATCATTCCATGTTGTAGACAAGCAATAAGACAATACGTTACAAAAATGGCAAGCCTACCATCTTGCTGACAACTGTAAACAAGACAATCCGTTACACAAACGTAAAAGTTATATATTACTGACACGCTGTAGCGAAAGCGTCTCCAACTCTCCGAGTATTTTAGTAGGAAGAGAAATAGGAAGATAAATCACTGTAGGACACCCGCGAAGCATACGCTGCACAACGATTGGAGGAAAGGTACGCGTTCGTCTGAGAAAACACTAAGCGCACGTCTAAGGAAGGATCTACGGTAACCGATTGATTAAGTACAGACCACAGTACAGAAGAGAAAACGAAAAAGGTCACAGTCAAATAGAAAACAAACCATTAGAGCTCAAAGTGTTACAAATATCCACCAGTCCTGACTCAAACACCTTCCTGAAATAATTTCGAATAATATCGAACTAAGACAAGGCAAGCGATTGGCTTGAAATCTTGATGAGATTAGCCATAAAACCATCGAAAGTACTGTATCAGGGGAATATTTAGAAATTAGTATAGATCACTTCGTATATTTTCAGATCTGAGCTTAATACTATCCAAAGGCCATCAACCATTACCCTTCAGAGGTTACTATCCCATTGTGAAATCACTGGAAATGAGAGAGCAGACGCACTATCTAGAAGTGACAGTACAATGAAACAATTCAGCTACCCCTTGCCCTGTCGGGAAGATAAAACCATCGTCCACAACAAGTAAAAAAATCCGTGGAAAGAGGAAGGTGATATAAACAAGAAGAGTGAAACCCGAAACGTCCCGTGTTTCCTGTGTAGCGTTAATTTGTAAAACTGATTCAATACCGTTTTATTTGTTTATATATATATATATATATATATATATATATATATATATATATATATATATATATATATATATATATATATATATATATATATATATATATATATATATATATATATAAATTTCCTTACCAGTTTTACAGCATCCCTATTATTTATTTACTTACACCATATATACATAGTAATTAAAAAACCCTAGAGCATATGGTAGATCTAGCGAGAAGGTGACTTACTTCACAGCCTTCTCTCTACAGCTGTTTTTTGGGCATGTGAAGTTAACTACCTATCTGTTTGTGCTATTCACTAAATCATTATAACTTCTTAGCTATTTACTGTATTTCTCATCTCGACCCCTTAGGAACTCCTCCCAATTATAGATCTTGCGACAAACACCATAAGGCAATACGTTTCAAAAACGCGAACATTCATCGTACTGATCCTTGCGAAAAAGACGATACATTCTCACCTTAGCTCTAGATACATTCTCACCTTAGCTCTAGTGCTCTCCTCGTCGTCATATCCCACCCAGAGTCTGTCCTTCTGACTGTAAGCATAGGGTACTAGCTCATCCTCCATCCAGTGTCTCACAAGTCTGTCTTCCTTCAACCATTTCAGAATCTGTCCACGATTAGAGTTAACTGTTTTATCTTTCTCATTATATGGTACCATGCTCAATAGGGAAAGAAAAGAGAAATAAAGATGATGTGTTTGTTGTTGTTGTTGTATAACTAGGGCCGCTGAGCTTTTCGCTCTTTTGCAGCCAGTACCAAGTTGAAGACGCCTTAATATTATCTACACTGTAGATGTAGGCTTTTCCTGTGGCTTTTCTGCCATTCCAAAACGTGCTGAGTTGAAGTCATGAGCTCCAGTTTCTCCAACTTGGCTTGCATTTAAAGGATCATCACATCTGGTCCCAAGCTAGGAGTAAGATGTGCGTGGCATACTGTGCATTCACCGCCATCCAAGGCGGCTCTCCATATATGCAGAGCTAAAATACTGTGCTCTGGTTCTGGGCTCTCCCTAGGAATTGTCACGTCCTGCACAGAGCCACTTCTCAGCTCTCCCTGCCTACCACTGGGTCCATAGTGAGATCCTCCTGCATGCAGTCAACCAGGTCAAAGCTAAAGAATCACGTCTGGGGCTCAAATAACATCTCCAAGATTAGTGTGCAATGCTGGGTTCTCAACAAGCTTCACCACAGGGGGATTTCCCTGGAAGTGTGAGGATGATTCCAAGAGTCAATGGGTGTAATTAGCCTCACAGACAGAGGTTCACTTTCACATATGTATACTGTAGCATTGTACATAGCTGGTGGTCATATAAAGATGACTCCAGATATGCCTCCATGTATTGAAATAAAGATGATGGTGACATTCAGTAAGGTGTTAGATCGCGAGCATTTCTGTGTGTTCTTTTGTCCGTGCTGACCACATATAAACATACTTCGCAGTTAACCTAATATACGCTAAAAACATATTAACAACAACAGTAACAGATTACGAAAACAGATTGTTAACACGAGAAAGAGAAACAACACACAGAAATATATTGCAAAGCATGTCTCAGATCTGTCAGAGGACTTAGTAAAATTTAGAAGTGGTGTTATGTTGTGGTCTCTTCGTTCTAGTGTCTGAGATACCATCGCTGTTTTTTGTTCATTCCATAAGGGAGCTAGCTACAGTGGTGTCTCCTTGCTCCATTGGAAGCGAGAAGGAATATAATGATGATGATATATGTTTACACTGCTTGTCTTTGGCGTTTTGAAAATTTATCAGTGAAAGCAATTTCTTTCGCAAATGATATGAAACTATATACTGGTGTTTTGCCTGTCTCATGGCAATAGTTTTATCTCCAGGTGCATAGCCCTTCTTGTACAGTCTTGTCGATAGGTGAACATTCCCAGCATCAGTCGTGTCTTGTGTGTCTCAATGTTCATTTATGGATTAATCATTGCGTGATCATTTACATTAAATAACTATGAACACTCTGCCAAACGGACAGATTGACAGAGCGGTTTGAGCGTTGGTCTCTAGCGGCAAAGGTGCCGGGTGTGATTCACAGTATCGACATGCTTCAATCTACCCAGCTGTAAATGGGAACCTGACTTTGCGTTTGAGTAGGGAAGGAAAAGTTAGCGAGGAAGGGAACTGGTCACCCCACCTCTGGATGCTGGACCTAGTATAGTGAAGTCTCTAACATTTCACTCCACTACGACAGTACCTGCTATGGGACTACCCTTTGTTTAAACCAAGAACAATTTTATTCCTGGCTGCCTTTGATGGAACGCCGCTTCTGCCTGTGCGATTCTGTGCTTCACCTCTGTAATACTTCTTCCATCTGATGTGATGAACTATGTTTTTGAATCTTTGTGCTGGTTTTTAAAACTGTTCCATTTACTTTGATAGTGCACTGGGAAAGTCATGTGTTTAGATAAGACAATTACTTCAGTCTTTTTATTTATTAAATTGTATTTTTTTAATTCATTCAAAGTATTTTGTGCAAGAGCTCTTTGTCAATGGAAATAATAAAGAGATTTCTTCAGTGTTATATAGAACCAATCCTGACATAGAGACGTGAGTCATGGACAGTTAGTAAACAAGTAAGAACTCACTAGAGGCCAAAGAGATGTGATTTTACAGAATAATGTTAAAATACTATGGACAGCTAAAAAAATTTAGTGTGGATATCCCAAAAGTGGGCAGTTCTCAAAGGAAGTGTATTACTCGTGTTCGAATGAAGCAATCCGCTTTCCTCGGGAATGGAACATGACAACAGGAAAGATTGAGGAAAGATTGAGGAAAGATTGAGGAAAGATTGAGGAAAGATTGAGGGAAGATTGAGGAAAGAAAAGATAGACAAAGATAGACGATACTGGACACTTTGACATTGTGGCAAGGAAATAAGTCTTCATAAACCGTACTGGAGGCAGGAAGGTGCGGAGAGACATGATCGCCCATGAAACCAGGCATGGTACTTAAAGAAGAAGAAAAAGAAAATATCACCTACTTCATAATAATTCATCGTGTCCGGATTGGCAGCTCCACAACTCTTATCTCCCGGTTCATGACCTTTTTCGCATAGTTTGAATGTCTTGCCATAAAAAGGAAGTCCCAGTATCAGCTTGCCTGGTTCAGCGCCCTTCTCCAAGTAAAGATTAACTGTCTTTTCCTGAAATAATGGAGAATAATGGGAATAAGTTATCATAATTTACAGCACTTAGTGTGTCTAAGACATGGACAGTTAGTTAACAAGTAGGAAAGCACTATAGGCTTCAGAGATGTGGTTTTACAGAAGAATGTTAAAAATATCATGGGCAGCCAAAAAAGAGTAAGGAGGATGTCATGAAAGAGGCCAATGCGCAAAGAAAATTTATTTCACAAGTTAGAAAGAAGCAAACCATTATTTTTGGACATGTTATGAGAAGAGGAAAGCTGGAATATATCTAACAACAAGTGAGATTGAAAGAAAAAGAGATAAGAAGACAAAAAGAGAAAGTACTGGGCAGTTTGACATCATGGTGGAAGGAGGTCAACAACAAAATTGATAAATTGTAATGGGGACAGGAAGTTGCGGAGAGAATGATCTCCTACGCCACCAGGCATGGTACTTGAAGAAGCATGTCTAAGAACCTATGCTAAGCAAGAAAAATAGGCTCAGTACCTTCCATCTATGGTGTTGTCGTAAATTTTATCAGATAGGTAATAGATGTTTATAGTCCTGTCTGAGCAGAGGTGATAGTGATGACAATGTGAAAGTAAGGGGTAAGAAATAGTTTTATCATGAGGTGATCGTGTAAGAGAAAGGACAGTCTCTGGATAGAATAATTTATCTAATCCAGCCTATCTGGACGACTAAATTTAAATCAGACGCACTTTCTCTCCTTGTACGAAAATACAAGTTACACTGCACTCACATGCACACAATTCTGTGACAAATACGCACGAACGTAAAAACAAACTATGAATAACATATAATGGATAGGGGGTTGACCGACACGATAACTAAAGGTTTAATAAAGTTTATTATCAATAGAAGATCACAACAATAAGCATATACATTACTAGATCGTGGTTTACAGACAAAATTGCAAAAGAAGAAATTAATCAAATAGGTTCTCCCCCTCTGGTAAAGGAAAAGAAAAGACGATCCCAACAGAGGTTAATTAACCCAAAAGATCAAAAAGTTAACAATAAGTTATGAAATAGTCAGTATGGGAAGAGAATAGGTTCCTAATGTAATCTATCCCGTGACTTACTCAGATAAGTGAGATAAAATATAGAAAGAAGAAACCACATAAGTATATGATATTAACAAAAGACATAAGTTTCTGTCTCCGTTCATTCAATTCACACCCATTCAGTGGCCACTTTCAGACTTTTGCTTACCCCAGTAGTTGTCGCAGGCATTCCAAGGAAATACACTAATAAGTAATAAGACTATTTAGTGTCAAATTTAAGTTTTGTCAAATCCAGCCCCAGACTCGCCATAGTTGCTGACTGCAAATTTCACGGGAATCGCTAGAATCGGTGATTTAATTTATCCTGGATACAATAAGTTATCTATGCCTTCAGTTGGTTGGAGTAAGGTTCATGCGTGGTGATCGCCGACTGTGGTGAAGTGGGATGTTATAAATATTTATAGGGGACTTAGTGTACTGACTGAGATCAGCTGTGAAGGTATCTATATCTATTAAGAGTAGTGTATTATAGATAACCTTACTTGCTACCACATATCTATATATCTCAGTCAGAATTATTCTGGAATAGTGTGATGACTACGTTATGTGTCTAGGGTATGTGTATGATGAAGTGTAAGTCACAACAACAGACAGATAAACAATTTAATTTAATCCACTACTCTTGACAACACTGTGACACTCACATACATATAACACTCTATGAGAATATCTTAAGGAGTCACTGATAACTTTTAAAATAACAATATGTATTCATGGTTATCATAAAGGTATATGTGTCCTGATTCAAATACAAAGGAACCAGGAATCACAATCAATTTTAATTACAAGTATATGTACAGACTTTATCAATATGAATATTGTAGTGACATATATTATTAAAATATCCTATGTGTGTCAGTTGTGTAGTGGTAATATGAGGTAATACTGGTTTTGTTTTGTTCAAGCTCTGTTGGTATTTGTCATCATGACTTCAATAGTTTGTCTTTTGGGACTAGTATTGGAGATGTTCTCAGTTCCTGATATTAAGACAATTAAATTCCCCTCTGAATGTTATTTTTACAAAGTCATTTCAAGATGAGGGGACATAATGTTGAGCTCAGCTGGCCAAATCAGCTTATCTTGCGTGATGGCGGCAGGGAAGGACTCCTCTGCTCGAATTCTCCTCTGGGCTCTGGAGACACCTCACTGATAGCTAAATGGACCAAGGAGTATGCTGTCCGACTCTGGATTCAGCAAAGCTCTGACCAGGTGCTGCTCAGTACCATCAAGACCACGGTCCCTGAAAACAAGAAGGATGTACCTTCTACTTCATAACTAATTGATACTCTAGTTCTACACTGAGCACAATACAACACAAACATTGAGTTCAGAGCGTTAGGCCAACTGTCAGCTTCATCTGAAATACTTTATACCAGCATTACCCTCCTTAATGGTCACTACGCCTCTGCACTTCCAGCATTATTTCTGTCTAATCAATCATCCAGGTGTCAGTGTACTATTTGGCCATTCCATGCCGTTTTACTTCCCTCCGACACCCTCTGTTCAGGCTGGAGCATTATAGGCTTTATCTCCTGTTTGCCACTGAACTACACATATATATACAGGCATAAATTAACAATTTACATTCAATTTTCATTAAAAGATACTGAATGGTTCAAGCTTACCACAATTTCATGGAAATAAACACAGATACGTTGATTAGCAATGAATTCTGGCACAATTACTGGCACAAATTCCCATCTGCTTATGTTCCAGGCTTTTATTTAACACAAATATGAGCTGGCTTCAACGCACTGTTGCTTTATCAAGATTATTTGCACTAGTGGTCTCGAACTAACGCTCCTAAGTGAGTATATCAGCGAGTCTAGCCAATGAGGCCACGTTTCGACAAGTGTTTGAAAAAATGTTACCTTTTCACGTCTCCCCTAACAACGAAAGATAGTATTTATAGCCCGACCAATCGTGGTTAGCCTTTCATTTGTTGCGCTCCAATCAATTTGGAGTTTACATGGTAGGCTAATTCTGTAACGTAAGATTTTTTTCAAACACGTTATAAAAAAATTTTATGAGCAGAAATGATTCCATGCTGTCAGGCATCCCCACTATTTTATTTTGGGTATAATTTATTAATTCCTGGACTATTTGCGTAACGTTTTACATATTCTTGGTCAGCAAGCCCTAAGGAACCCAAATATCCAAATTTAAAAGAGCTACGTGGCTGCGTTCAAAATATGTATTTTCTACCTCCTGTTTCGAAGATGTGCTGTCTGGGTACTGTTATGTTTTCAACCGTAAACCCATCTAATGTTATCTTTTCTAATAAGAGTTTTTCAGGATTTATAAACCTAACTCTGGGATGGGTAATGTATTTTATCACTGTCCGTCTGAAAAAAAGTTAGTGCATGTAGTCTTACACGCGTGATGGCAGCATTTGTGTATCGCGCGAAGCGTGTTTAGTGTTCGGCTTTCTGCCTCTCCCTTCTCGCTATCCTTTTGTCCATCTGTCTTTTGATCTTGGTAACATAGTGTAGAAAAAGACATGAATGGAATTTAAAATTTAGGTCAACTTGCATATTTCAAGGTTTTTCTTAGAAAGGCAGCACATTTTATTGTGTGTTTGGGAAACGCGTGTATGTTGCAGAAGGCCTTTAATATCAACGTGAAACGTTACAATTTGCATACGCAGTAGAAAACAAGGGGATTTCGAGTACAGTCATTGTGACAGCACTGTTCTTTACCATTCTTCTTCCTTTATTTATTATATGTATTTATTAGGCTTTATATTTACTTGATAATTTATATATGTGGATTAGAATATTCCACGACACCGACGTAGGATGAATAGAACATATAAATATAGTTCCTATGTTGTTTAGCCTTAGGTGGCTGAGAAGCTAGGTTAAGTTACACAAATGTTGCTGACAATATATTTCGCCACAGCTGGCTGATGAGATTGATATACCTTGTAAGTAGATCTGGTAATAGTTCTGGTCCAGTTAATATTATAATTTAATGGTTCTATTCTGGTTTCTCTCATGAAAATGAGGAAAATTGGACCACACAGGTCACAGCAAGAAGCTCATCAATATTAAATATCCCTGGATGCTTATAATATTATAAGTTCGTATGATCATAAGTTCATATGGCCATAAAAAAGCCGCTAGTATTCAGGTTGATCAGCCTAGATTTTAGGAAATAAAATATAAAATATAAACATTTAACCAAATTATCAATATCATATCTAACACGTGTTTAAATAGGACCTCTTCACCACTCCGTTATAAATTATATTTAAAACGCACGTGTCTAGCTTATCCTACCGTTTTTTACGCGTGATATGAACACTAATCATTAAAAAAATTACATAAAATGGATAGAAGCAAATAATATATACCGTCAGCAGACAGTTATTTAATGTATGTACTAGTCGATTTAAAACATCTCTTACTGGGAAATAGCGAGTAATTAAATTTACTTTACGGCTGAAAAAGATTTAACTATAAGTTATTTAATTAGCACAGAAAATCTCAGTGAAATATAATGAAACTTTAAACACACTAAATCACTTAAAGGCTAGCATATAAATTACCGCAATCAGAAAAATGAAACACTCCACGAAAATCTAATAATTTTCACTCTGTATGAGAAATCTAAGATATCGAGCTAGTGAATTTCAGATAGATTTCTGAACAACTGATCATGGCTATCGGAGAGACATGGTATATATCCGTAAATTCCGTTCTATCGCTCTTTAATGCCAGACCCGAGCCTATTTGCCGTTTGATTCTTGAATCAAAGGTAATTTTACCACCTCTGCTGCCGACAACCTCTCTGGTTTGACTTTCATCATCTCCGCCTTGCCGAATATCAGCTACGCAATTAATCCCCCTGAAAGTTTTACAATCCAAGGTCCGTCTCAGACTTAACATTGCCCCTGATCAAAGAATCTATTACGCCATACTCCGCGCTCTCTCTCTGTTCCGCCGTGCTTAATTGTTAAACGGCTAACGTGTTAATTGCACTAGTGAATCCGGCGTTCCTGTAGCAAAAAAATATATAACCTAGATGGGGAGGGGCAAAAGTGGATGATCACTGCTGCACTATTTCCATCTGTGACAGGTGTCTACGCTACATCCTAGGTATTTCGTGGAGGGATAAAGTGACAAATGTCAAGATGCTGTCACGTGCTGGCCTTCAAATCACGTATACACTACTTAGGCAGCACAGAATACACTAGCCACGTCCGCCGCATGGAACATGGTTGCATACCCAATTATATTTTCTACGGACAACTGGCAGGTGGCAACATAACAACCGGGCGACCGAAGCTGAGGTTAAAAGATATATGCAAGAGAGATTTCAAGACACTGAGCATAAATCCAGCAAACAGGGAGGATAAATCTGTTGATCGCACCAAGTGGCACCGACGGCGCCAGTTCAGACTGGGCGAAAAGAAGCTCTTACACCAAGCCAAAAGGAACACGAAAAAAAAGCAGCTGAGGGCTATCACCTCGAGGACGCATTATTCCCATAGTGAGTTATGACTGAAGGAAGCTATTAAATAATTAGTGTGGGAATACTGGTATGTGGTTCAGACACCGTTGTATGGCTACAGATAAAAAAATAAGACTTTAAGTTTATAAGTCGAGGAAGATGAGGGGAACTGCGGTAAGACGTGTTCTCCCCATCTCCCGTCAGCAGGCCCTCAAGCCCCACTACAAATCCACTTCAGATAGAGTCAAATTGGTCTTGACCTATCACCCTTACAGCACTGTAGTCCAAAAGATCCCTTTCCGTCACTTACCCCATCCTCCAAGCGGATTCTATGACCCGAGAAGTATTCGGTGAGGCACCTTTGGTGGAATATAGATGCGACAAGAACCTGAAGGATCTTCTTGTTCACAGCCGTCTCCCAAATGAGAATGTCACTCACTTTGGCACACTACCCTTGTGACGTATAATGGAAATATAGCCTACAGTATCCGACAGCCTTTCGTGATCTCGTGGCGTTCTAGTATTCGTTAGCAAAGTCGAGCATTTGACAGCCTGCATTACTCACCTTTAATCCACGCCTCTTTTTCTTGAGATGTAAACAAACAGACAAATTACCAACTTCCGCGACTTGCCAGTCCTAACGGGGAGCTAAACTGGTTTTTTCACCTTTCGAAGTGGGACCTAGTATAGTTAAGTCTCTAACACTTCACTCCCCTAACACAGTAGTAAGCCTTTATCTCTTAGATTATCTTCATATTTGTAACCTATCATTTACTTTCATCCACTTGTTGCAATATCGCAGACCACTAATGCAGATTGACCACACTAGAAAAAATATGGATTTATCAAGCGATTAGTATTTTATGAAACAATTTTTATCAACGCTGTGGAAAATATTTACAACTGACAGCAGGAGAAAAATAATGCAGCAAAATTGAAAAAAAAAAACCAAACAACAAAAAACACGAGAAGACTGAAAACATCAAGTTAAGTTGGCACCCCTAACTTTCAAAGGTTTTTTCCTATATTGCAAAGTTGTGTTACCACCAAATAATAATTCCACAAAAATGAATAAACAGATACGCTTGAGTGATACTTACCACGTTTGTGGAATCAGCTTTTGAATCAAACCACTTATCACCACCAAAAAGTGGAGCGTGATGACCTATAGTTGTGCTCCAGGAACCATGCAGATCGTAACTCATTAGGTTAAAAAAGTCAACGTATCTGTGATTTAGGGGTAAGATAATACATAAGTTAAAATGTCTGTGATTTAGGTGTACGATAATACATAAGTTAACATGTCTGTGATTTATGTGTAAGATAATACATAAGTTAACATTCTGTGATTTAGGTGTACGATAATATATAATTGAACATGTCAGTGATTTAGATGTACGATAATGCATATGTCAACATTCTGTGAGTTAGGTGTACGATAATACATAAGTCGACATGTATGTGATTTAGATGTACGGTAATACATAAGTCAACATGTATCTGAGTTGGGTGTACGATAATACATAAGTCAAAATGTCTGTGATTTAAGTGTACGATAATACATAACTCAACATGTCTGTGATTTAGGTGTACGATAATACGTGTCAACGTATCTGTGATTTAGGTGTACAATAATATATAAGTGAACATGTCTGTGATTTAGGTGTACGATAATACATAAGTCAACATGTGTGTGATTCAGGTATACAAACAAGTCAACATATCTGCGATTCAAGTGTACGAAAATACGTAAGTTAATGTGTTTGTAGTAACTGAAGTATAGGATAATACATAAGTCAAACATATGTGTGATTAAGGAAATAAGTCAACATATCTGTGATTTAGGTGTACGAATAGACATAAATCCACATATGTGTGATTCAGGTGTCCGAACATGTATTTCAACATATATGTGATTCAAGTGTACGACAATGCATAAAGCCAACACATCCGTGTGCAAAGTGCATAAATAGACTTAGGTTAACACATCTATGAATGATGATTTACAATAAGAACGAATATCTACAGTTGAAGATTTAAAAGTACAGAAATCAATATACCTATGACTGAATTACGAGGGGCGTTCAGAAAGTAATGCACCACATCGTTTTTCTCAGGAGCTGTTTATTCAAAAAGCATGAAATTTATATACAATATACATGGATATGTCATGCAAACATCGCTTTATTCAACATAATCCCCATCAACTTGTACGGCTTTATGCCAGCGCGAAACAAGTGCATGTATTCCTAGCCCGTACCAGATTTTGTCTTAATCATGTAGCCATTTCTTCGCTGCATTAATCACTCCTTCATCATCTTCAAACCCTGTCCCACGGAGTGCATCTTTAAGTGGACCAAATAGATGAAAATCAGAGGGTGCCAAATCGGGACTATAGGGTGGATGGGGTAGTACAGTCCAACCCAATTTGGTGATTGCTTCCCGTTGCCAGACTTGTGTGAGGGCGCGCATTGTCGTGAAGGAGAAGCAGGTCTGCTGGATTCTTGTGCGGCCGAACTCTGCGAAAACGTTGATTGAGTTTTTTCAATGTCTTAATGTAAGCTTGCGAATTGATTGTCTCTCCTCTTGGCTTAACGTCCACAAGAATCACACCTTCAATGTCCCAAAAGACAGTGATCATGGCCTTTCCAGCTGAGGGATTTGTCTTGAATTTCTTTCTTCTTGGTGATTGCGGATGATGCCACTCCATTGACTGTCTTTTTGTCTCAGGTTCAAAATGATGTGCCCAGGTTTCGTCACCTGTAACGATCTTAGCCAAAACGTTCTCTCCATCAGCATTGAAACGCTCCAACAATTCAGAAGACCTTTGCAATCGGCGGTCATTTGTGAGACTTCGAGGACCCCATCTTGCGCAAACCTTAGAAAATCCGAGAGTTTTTATAACTGCATTTGCACTACCAATGCTGACTGACAGCTGTAAGGCCAATTGTTGAGTAGTGATTCGCCTATCAGTAAGAATAATGCCCTCAGCGCATTTCAACATTTCTGCGTTGGTGGCTGTGGCAGGACGTCCACAGCGCGGCCGATCAAGCAGCTCCGTATCTCCACTTCCTGATTCTTTGATTCTCTGAACCCAGCGACTGACTGTACTCCTGTCGACTGCAAAACTTCCATACACATCACATAGACGCTTGTGAATATTCACAACAGTTTCCTTCTCTGCAACAAGAAATTCTATCACAATTCGCTGTTTATAAAGCAAGTTGCTAACATGCTCCATTTCAACGGTTTAGGGCAGCCGTATTATTTGGCCGGTTGTAGTGCAATTTGGTACACACAATTGGCACATGCCATATTTGAAGTGTGCAAAATTTCATGCTTCTATCTTCATTATTAGCTGAGAAAAACGATGTGGTGCATTACTTTCTGAACGCCCCTCGTATTAATAAGTACGTAAATGTACATTTCAGAGCGTACGAAAATAAATAAACCAACACATTTATAATTTACTTGTTCAGAATTACATAATTCAAAATACATGTCATTGAATTGGGTAGATTTAAATATATCAATACATTTTTCTTTAGGCCACAGTAGTCCGTTAACCTCTTCACTTCTCAACTCAGCAATATAACATATCACCACTGTGAAAACACCATTACTTTTATTCTGTCTATATAGAATAGAGTGTTGTTTTCAAAGTGAAACACCCCCCCCCCCCACACTTCACCTTTCCTAAGCGCTGCACTGGCCTATAACTTTTATTACTTTTCTAACTCACCTACACACCAAAGAAAGTAAATTAAGAGTGGCCGTTAACATTACATTTTTTCTAACTCACCTGCACACAAGAGAGTAAACCAAAACTAGTCGATAGAATCAAATTGTTTTCTAACTCACCTACATACACAAGAGGGTAAACCAAAACTAGTCGATAGAATCAAACTGTTTTCTAACTCACCTACACCCCCACGAGGGTAAACCAAAACTAGTCGATAGAATCAAACTGTTTTCTAACTCACCTATACACACAAGAGAGTAAACCAAGAATGGTCGTTAACATTAAATTGTTTTCTAACTCACCTACACACCCAAGACGGTAAACCAAAATTAGCCGATAGAATCAAACTGTTTTCTACCTCACCTACTCACCCAGTGAAATACATCGAGGCTGGCCGAAATACATTAAATTGTTTTCTAATACACACCCAAGAGAGTAAATAATGGCGGACCAACAACATTAACCTGTTTTCTAACTCGCCTGTTTACCCAAGAGAGTAAACCAAAACTAGTCGATAGAATCCAGTCGTTTTCTACGTTACACACACACCCAGTGGAATAAATCAAGTCTCACCAAAATACACACAATTGTTACCTAAACTCACCTTCACATCTAAGAGAGTAACCCAAGATTGAATGATAACAATCCACAAATAATTATGAAAAAAATAAAATTAGGCGAGCAGTTTTATCCATTCAGTCATTTTTCACACTTCCGCTCCCCAAGGGGCGTAGGCCGTCAACAGACTCACGTCAAGTCATCCTGACACGTGCCATCAGCTCAAGGTCTTATCGTGGCTTCCTTATGGCTTTCGATTCTATCTCCAGTTCTCTTCTCCATGACTTTCTCGTTTTACCTCTGCTTCTCTTACCCTGTGGATTTCAGACGAAGGACTGCTTGGTAATGCTGGAGCAAGACATTATGAAAGCAGATTACACTGACTAACAAAAAAAAAACTTTTTTTTTCTTTCTCTAACATTTCTATGTTTTTCTGGTCAATTTTAATGCGCTGTTTTTAAATCTGCAAACCGTTTTTCTCTATCAGGTCGGGATCTCTAGAAAAACGCAATTGAAGTTTTTTAACAACGCATACAGTATTACAACATCATTCGTACAAGAAGTATAACAGTTATGTAGGCTTGAATTTCTTTGCAGTCGACTTTCGTCGGTGAATGGCATGTGGTACATCGCGATGAAGCATCCAACAATAATCGGCAAGTATGGTCACACTCCACCGTCCTTGAAAACGTGACTCCATTACGGCGATATCTTGATGGAATCGTTCTCCATGTTCATCGCTGACTTCGCCAAGGTTGTCAGGGAAAAAGTCAAGATGCGAATCGAGCAAATGGATTTTGAGGGACATGTTACAGCCTATAATTCTGTATGCATCTATGCACTGCTTAACAATATGCAACATAGTCAACAGATTTGTGATTTCCCAGAAAGTTATCGACGATCGATTTGAATGCCATCCATGCGCGAAGTTCACTACCATGTAACAAGTTCTCGAATTGTTTGTCTGCAATAACTTTCCTAATCTGAGGTCCTACAAAGATACCTTCCTTTATCTTTGCATCGCTAACTTGCGGAAACTTTTCTCGAAGATAAGTGAAAGCTTTGCTCGTTTTATCTAACGCTTTTACAAAATTCTTCATGAGCCCCAACTTTATATGTAACAGTGGTAAAATGAAGCTGTCTTTGTTAAATAATGGCTCGTGTATTACATTTTTATACCTGAGCTGCATACGATCCCGGATAGGCCATACTGTTACGCACGGATCATTATTATTTTTCGTTTGTATAAACATTTTTCATATGTATGATCATTTTTTTTGACTGAAGTGTGTATTATGTTTTCTATGGTCAAAGGGACATAATCCGAGTTGTCGAAACTACAATTTTTAGGAGTTGCCTTCTCTTGTATAGAGACACGTTCGGTCTATAATTTCTTGAACGAAGCGTGACCACATCTCCTTATTTGGTAGTATCAGTCAACTATGGTAGATGTCTGAAACCTTTCTTAACGCTTCTTTTCATGACCATAAAAGGCGCGACTGTGTAAGACTTTTATCTCGAATGTTCTTCGAATCGTCTTATTGTGAACGGCAACTCAGAGATTGTCGTTCTGCGCATGTCAAAAACCGGGAGTTCGTTCTGTGTGTTCCGCCCAGTTGGGGAGTTTAGAAATGGTTTAAGAAGCGAGCAGACGCAACTGCGTCTTGTGATTCTCTGAGGGAAATACAGTGTCTTAGTGAGTTAGTTAGCTAACTAGACTATTTCCCAGTATTATGCAGCCTGCCTGGAGGCATATGTTCATGGTTGATTTTCCGAAATAAGGTAATTCCTCTTGTATCGAACTTTATGCTATCGTCTAGAGGTTCGTCATTTTGTCGCCTATTTGCTCGCCTGTGTGATGCAAAATGGAGAGGTACTTTGACTAGGATTAAGTCACCAGTATCTGTATACCTGAACTAGTTAAATATATATGGGTCGCTCTAGACCAACAAGACTGTTGTCTGTGTTCCAGGATTCGTTATATCAGAGATCACGTCCAAGTCAGATGGTTAGACTTAGGAACATTATAAAGGTCGAGCTGACCTGTAGCCCATGTATGCTATTCACGTGCAGACAGTGAACGGACTTATTGTATACAACTGATCTGCTAGCATCAGAATGGGAGCATTTATTATTGTTTATGAACATTGAAGATCTGTAGCTGACACTGTTGCAGAAGTTATAGAAATTATTATTATTTATACAGCTTCACGAACTAGCACTCGATGATTGATGAATTTCTGAATCTATTGAACTGTGATGTCTTATGACGCATATATACAACAGCTATCATTGCTGACTACAGAAATTGTTTTCAATGTGCCATATCATCTTGCTGAACTCGTTAACCATGTTGATGTCATAAGTATCATGACTGTTTTGTGGCGTGCAATAAATGAAAGAAACTTATACAACGAAGTTACCCTTTCTATGACTCTACACGTCATGTTGCCTGTGTGATAACCCTGTGAACTGTTCCACTACCACATACACAGCAACATCCTAAATCAGAGAAGACACCTACATCTTACACTTTAACACCAGGTGTCGATAAGGGTGGCAAGTTACCACTTCAGCACAAATCCACCCTTATCATTTTTGGTGGCCAGAGCTGGTTCTATCATCTGATATTTTGGCGCACCATATCATTTTTGGTGGCCATAGGTTGGTTCACTCTGATTCCAGCTATCAAGGGGGTCAGCAAACCCAGACATCATCATCATACTAGATACAACTACAGCATCAACTACCACCTTACAAGAAATTTTATTGAAAGTATCCGGATTTTCTGACAGTTGCTGATTTTGAAACTACCCGGCGCTGCTCGGCAATATTGAAGTTTATGTAAAATTAGAAGGACAAGTACCGAGCGAATGGATTTCCTGATCTGGTGAAAAGAAGGACAAGTGCCGTAACAACTGTTCCGGTCTCAGGGGTACTGCTGCGGGTTCAGAAGGTCAAGTGCCGGTTAAATCAATTTAGAAGATTCAGAAGGTCAAGTGCCGTAACAACTGTTGCAGTATTAGAAGCTCATTTCCTTCGTCATGGCTGTTTATGGGAGCAGAAGTTAATCAACGTTGGATCATTATCCTCAGAATGCTGATTACATCCTGTTCTGCACCGTGCTGACGCTGGATTTATAGAAGTTAAGTGGCCTGTTTTGTTTGTGAACTGTGCCCTTATGTTCTAACTGAGCCTTCTGTACTTTCACACTTTCTCCTATTGTTTTCATGATACATGTTTATATGTTATATGTTATTTGTTATTTGTATATTTATATGTTTATATTTCAGCGGGTTTTCTCGGTTGGGCGGAGTCTTGCAGTAGAAGATACCACGTCACAGAGGTTCTACTGTTAGCGTTTTCGTTAGGGACTGTGCGAATTTCCTACAGTGAAATTTGCTAGCGACAATCGTTGCTATATCTGTTTAGTTGTGACGAGTTGTGCTTTATTTTTGTTTCTTGTATATATATTTTTTTTTTTCTTTTTTCTTTTCTCTTTTTCTTTGTGTTTTTAGTTTCGATTTCGATTGTTTGTATTTGTAGGTCTCCCCTTTGCTATTATTCAGTTCTTTACGTATATTTTTGTGTATACACTGTAGCGTCATTTGTTAGTCATATCTTCGCATATTTCTTTTTAGTTTTGCTGTTTGTGTATTTGACTTATGCGAATGTTTTCGTATTGTTTGATCTTTGTTGATTGTTTACATTGACTCTGATCTTTGTTATTGTTTACATTGACTCTGATCTTTGTTATTGTTTACATTGACTCTGATCTTTGTTGTTGTTTACATTGACTTTGATCTTTGTTATTGTTTACATTGTTGATGACCTTTGCTATTGTTTACATTGTCTTGTTATTGTTTACATAGTTCTTGCATAGTTAGCTTTCACTATTGTTGATATATGCTCATGCACTATTGGTCTATAGTGCACTTATCATAACAAACTGGTGTTTTTGCTTATGCACTATTGTAGTGCAGTTATGATAAATAACTGATGATTATGCACTGATTTGGGTAGTGCACTGTTAATTAAGAGGTGACTTGTGATATTATTATACATTTGATAATACAAGTTGGTGTCAACTCCTGTTTCCCACAGAGATTGGGTTCAACATAGAGATTATACAAGCACTTTATTAAGTCTTGTTGCTATTTAACATTGAAATAAGATAATTAATTATTTCAGGTTCTGTACTCACATTTTGGACATCATGTCTACATTTGAGTACTTTATTGAGCAGGGTAAAGCCCTTGGGAAGACAGGTGATAAATTAGAAGAATTTGCGACTGTTCAATATGCCAAGGCATTGAAGTCGGAAGAAAAGAAAATGAAAGAACAAACTGAACAAAAGAGAATAGAGGCTGAAATAGAACAAAAGAAACTGCAGATGCAGGTGGAGGAAAAAAGATTTCAAATGGAAATGGAAAAACAAAAAAGAGAAGCAGAAGCTGAAGAAAAAAAGTTACAGGCCCAGGCTGAAGCTGAAAATAAGAGACTTGAAAAAGAAGCTGAAAATAAGAGACTTGAAATAGAGGCTGAAGGAAAAAAGTTACAGGCCCAGGCTGAAGAAAGAAAGTTACAGGCTGAGGCTGAAGAAAGAAGGTTACAAAGAGAGGCTGATGAGAGAAAAGCAAAAATGGAACATGATGAAAAAGTCTTAGCTTTAGAGTTAGAGAAGTTAAAGTTATTGAACACTGGTAATGCTAATGAGGCAAATAAGGTGTCAAATAAGACTAATGCTAAGGATTTCAAGCTTAATCTACCAGCATTTAATCCCTCAATCGATGATATAACATTTTATCTAGATAGATTTGAAAGTGCATGTAATGTACATAATATAGATAAAACATTATATGTGTATCATCTGTCCAAGATACTTAGAGGTGATGCTTTGACTTTGTTGAGTATGGTAGATGTGCCTGACAAAAACAACTATGAGGTTGTCAGGGCGGCATTGTTAAAGAAGTACCAACTTAACGAGGACGGATATCGTCTTAAATTTAAAACCATGTTACCAGAAACTGGAGTTGAATTCTCTGAATTCATCTCAGGCATCCGTCTTACTTTTTTACGATGGGTTGAGTTGTCTAAGACAGAAAATACATTTGAAGCTCTTATGGATTTACTACTTAGAGATAAGGTTATGTCTTCTGTTAATGAAGCTTTTCTATCTTTTCTTCATGAGCGTAAGCCTAAAAACATAAAAGAAATGGAAGAATACTGTAGCCAGTATGTTACTGCGCATCCGCACATAACCATTAGTAACTCTAAGGTGAAAGAAGGTCTGCCAGTTGCTTCGGCAGCACCTTATGGCCCAAATTTTATGCGTAAATTTCAGGGTAGCCAGAAAAATTTCAATAAAAAGAGTAATCGTAATTATGCCCAGAACCATAGTGATCAATTCCAGGGTGATTCTTCTTCCCAGAACTGGAGACAACCTAATACTACACGTTATTCTACTCCGGTTAACTTTAGAAATTTTCACAAAGGTAATCGGTATAGAGGAAAATATTTTATGCAGAGACCTCAATACCAAGATAATAGAGGTTCTCAACAGCATAGAGATAGTAATGACAGTTATGGAAACTGGAACTCAAACCAGGATAAAAATTACAGTAGGGACTTTAATGATAATTGCAGAGGCAATAATGGTCGCGGTAGATCGCAACATAAGAGAAAAAGATATCAACAGACAAATTCTGTTCAACAAGAATCTCAGGGAGCAGATAAACAGGTTAATAATGATAAAGACCATAATGCTATCGGATGCTCATCTTTTGATTTTGGTAGGGCAAATAAATGTATCCAATGCAGTACTTTATTTGATCCGAAAACCATTAGTACTCTAAGCTGTGGTCATCCTTTGCCCGCTCTTCCTGCTAATGTTGCTCATGATGGGAGAGGTTCTCTTATATTACATAAGGGGCTAGTAAATAGTAATCCAGTCTCAGTGTTGTTTGATTCTGGATGTACTACTGTCGGCGTTAGGCAATCTCTTGTAGATCCATCCTGTGCTACAGGAAAAGTCATCAAATGTGTCACATTTGGTGGCACGTTAGAAAAGTATCCTACTGCTATAATACACATTGCTACTCCTTTCTTCACGGGAGAGGTCCACGCGTGTCTACTTCCAAACCCTATTGCGGACCTTATTATTGGTCGTATTCACGGAGTTAGGGAATGTACCCCACAGCAGATTGCTGTTTGGGAAGAGCAAAACATTGAAGCTACCAATGCGGTGGTCACAAGAGCACATGCTCTGGATCCACCTCAAACTTCATTAACTAATAATGATGAAGTAAATGACCAAGATAGTCACTTGACTATTACACGTGACTCATTTATCAAATTGCAAGAAGAAGATCCTTCTTTACAAAAATTCTTCATTCTAGCAAAAAAAGGTGATCCTAATCAGAACACTAATAGGAAATCTTGGATTTCTATGAAGAACGGCGTACTTGTACGTATGGTACAAGACTCGACTACGTCCACTCATTCACAAATTCTTGTGCCTAAGAGCATGAGATTGCAAATATTGCAACATGCTCATGACTCGCAATGTGCTGGACATATGGGTTTTTCCCGTACAAAGTCGAGGGTTCTTGCGGCTTTCTTTTGGCCATTTGTGAGCAAGGACATACGAATGTACTGTCGCTCTTGCAAAGTATGTCAGGAGGTCAAATCTAAAGGACCACGACATGCTGCGCCTATCCAGGCTGCTGACATTCCTATTCGCCCTTTTCAAAAAATGGCAATAGATATTATCGGTCCTTTTAGAATTAAGTCGGCTAGAGGACATCAATTTATCCTTACATGTGTCGATATGTGCACACGTTGGCCAGAGGCAATACCTCTCAAGAGCATCTCAACTGCTGATATCGCAGACGCTCTTTGGCTGATATTTTTCTCGCTTGGGTTTTCCCGGAGAAATATTGTCAGACCATGGCACTCAACTTATATCAGACACTATGTCACAGGTAATGTCTATGCTACACATTAAAAGGTCTCTCAGCAGTATCTATCACCCAATGTCTAATGGGTTGGTCGAACGTTTAAATAGGACTCTGAAAACTTTACTTGGTAAAATAACTGAGGATCATCCTCAGGATTGGGACAGGGTCTTACCCGCGGCTCTCTTTGCGTATAGAGAGGTCCCCAATGAACATACGGGGTTTTCCCCTTTTGAACTTGTCTTTGGCGCGCAACCGCGCGGCCCTATGTCTTTACTTCACGATCTAATCACTGCCGATAATATTAGCGATGAGACTCAATCTTCTTATGAGTACGTCATTGCTCTTAGGCAAAAGATCATCGAGGCATGCAAACTAGCAACTTCGTCTTCAGAATTTGCTAAAGAAAAGGCAAGGCAGTTTGCAAATAAGAATAGATGTCTACGACAACTTTGTCCAGGTGACAAAGCTCTCGTTCTACTTCCTTCAAGGGAGAACAGACTTCTAATTGCATGGAAAGGTCCATATGCAATAGTCTCCAAAATTTCTGATGTCGACTATGTTGTCGATATTGATGGAAAGCATAAAACTTTCCACATAAATATGCTCACAGAATTTTATGAAAGACCTGACTATTTGCAGCCTATTTTCCAGGCTACGGACAATTCACAAGCAACTCATGGTCAGTACTCATCTCTGTCAGTTATACAGGATGAGGAAACTACTTTTTCTGATGTCAATCTTCCTCTTTCTATGGTCCCACTTTATTCTACGGAATCTTGGAAAAACGTGACCGTTTCTCCAAATCTTTCCGCTGAGGAACATCGACAAGTTTCTTCGATGTTGCAAACATTTCAGGATGTTCTTACAGACATCCCGGGACACACACATGTCATAGAACATGACATTGTGCTAACTGATCACAATCCTATCAGAGTCAGACCATATCCAATACCTATTCATTTCCAGTCTCAAGTCGAAAAAGAGTTGGATGAAATGATACGTTTGGAAATCATTGAACCATCCACTTCAGCATACTCTTCGTCTATGGTTATTGTTCGAAAGAAGGATAATAACATTCGCATTTGCGTAGATTATCGCAAATTGAACCAAGTTACGAAGTTCGATGCTGAACCTATGCCTTCATTAGAAGAGCTACTCAATAAACTTTCTAATTCTAGATTCTTTACCAAACTAGATTTGTCTAAAGGTTATTGGCAAGTCCCGCTAACTGAACGTGCCAAACCTTTTACAGCTTTTTCTACACCTAGGGGTTTATTCCAATGGAATTTCATGCCTTTTGGTCTTATGAACGCCCCTGCTACATTCGTACGCATGATGCGGCGAATTCTCGCATATCGTACAGATGTCATAGCATACCTAGATGATATCTGTCTATTCAGTGATTCTTGGGAAGATCATTATTTGGGTTTATACGAATTACTGTCTACTCTTCGCGAGTATAACTTGACTGCAAAACCCTCTAAAGCCTTTATAGGATTTAGCGAGATTTCTTTCCTAGGTCATCGGGTTGGTCATGGTCTTTTAAAGACAGAGGACCACAATGTTTCAAAAATACTTAACATTTCGGTCCCTAAGACGAAGAAACAAGTAAGGAGTCTATTAGGTTTGATTCAATTCTACGGACGATTCATTCCGAATCTGTCCTCCATTATGGCACCGCTTTCTACTTTATTGAAGAAAGGGTCGCCTAATCTGATCCGCTGGTCTAAAGAATGTCAATCCTCATTGGACCAGGTTAAAGCCCTATTTTCATCTCCACCTATTCTTAAGTTACCTACTATTGAGAAGACTTTTGTTCTTCGAAGTGACGCCTCGTCAACAGGGATTGGGGCAGCACTAATGCAGGAGTATTCTGATACTTTGCATCCGGTGATGTATATCTCTAGGAAATTAAACGCTGCAGAAAAGAATTACTCGGTTTTAGACCGTGAGTTATTGGCTATGGTATGGTCTATTCTGAAGTTACAAAGATTTCTTCTAGGCGCACATTTCATTGTGGAAACCGACCAGAAAGCGCTTACTGCTATTCAGAGCAAAAACTTGAAGAGCTCGAGGTCCACTCGTTATGCCATAGCTCTTCAACCATTTCATTTCTCGGTTCGAGCTATCCGTGGTTCGGATAATGTAATGGCAGACATTCTGTCCAGATGTCCACACGATTCCACATGATTCTTCTGTCATATATTATTTTTTCCTGATATACAGTCCAATGTTATAATGACATGTTAGTAGATTTTGTCTCATTTTTTTTTTTTGAGGGAAATTTATAACATTGTACCATGTAATTATCTAAGAAGGCTTAGTTAGTGATATACGGGCCAAAAGATCACTCGGCCACATTTAAATAAATTATTTTCAGGATTGTATTAAGAAATTTACCAGTTGTCTTTAAGATTTGTGTTATTGATATTTTCGCAGCACATCATTGAAGTCTGCGAGTTTATGTCCATTGTGGAACTTTGAGGATATCAAGTCCTGTCCTACATTGGGAGCGGATGATGTCCACATCTTCTTCTATTGAATGTTTTGTGTCACCGAAGAGCAACACATGTATTACTTATTAATTACTGTTACTTTATATAATGTAATAATATAGTGCGGTATATTAGTAAATTACACCGCTATTTGCAACACATTGTATGATAACACATAATATATTTAATTTCATATATTGGTATGAGTATAATTTGATTGTCATTATGTTGTTGCCATCATTGTGGCGTGTGTTGGTGGCACCTTCCTGGAATATATCAGCGTATACTTAGATAAATTTTTTCTCTAAGGATCTGAGATATGATCTCAGTGTCGCTCCATGCGTTGAGCTAATTTGTTAGGTAAATATCCACGCATCATACGTGCGTTAGGAGCCTAGATTTTTTCCGGCTCCAGGATTTAAAAAAAAAAAAAATGTTTCATTTTTTTTTTTTCCAGGGAGGGTGCGGTAATGTTACGCACGGATCATTATTATTTTTCGTTTGTATAAACATTTTTTCATATGTATGATCATTTTTTTGACTGAAGTGTGTATTATGTTTTCTATGGTCAAAGGGACATAATCCGAGTTATCGAAACTACAATTTTTAGGAGTTGCCTTCTCTTGTATAGAGACACGTTCGGTCTATAATTTCTTGAACGAAGCGTGACCACATCTCCTTATTTGGTAGTATCAGTCAACTATGGTAGATGTCTGAAACCTTTCTTAACGCTTCTTTTCATGACCATAAAAGGCGCGACTGTGTAAGACTTTTATCTCGAATGTTCTTCGAATCGTCTTATTGTGAACGGCAACTCAGAGATTGTCGTTCTGCGCATGTCAAAAACCGGGAGTTCGTTCTGTGTGTTCCGCCCAGTTGGGGAGTTTAGAAATGGTTTAAGAAGCGAGCAGACGCAACTGCGTCTTGTGATTCTCTGAGGGAAATACAGTGTCTTAGTGAGTTAGTTAGCTAACTAGACTATTTCCCAGTATTATGCAGCCTGCCTGGAGGCATATGTTCATGGTTGATTTTCCGAAATAAGGTAATTCCTCTTGTATCGAACTTTATGCTATCGTCTAGAGGTTCGTCATTTTGTCGCCTATTTGCTCGCCTGTGTGATGCAAAATGGAGAGGTACTTTGACTAGGATTAAGTCACCAGTATCTGTATACCTGAACTAGTTAAATATATATGGGTCGCTCTAGACCAACAAGACTGTTGTCTGTGTTCCAGGATTCGTTATATCAGAGATCACGTCCAAGTCAGATGGTTAGACTTAGGAACATTATAAAGGTCGAGCTGACCTGTAGCCCATGTATGCTATTCACGTGCAGACAGTGAACGGACTTATTGTATACAACTGATCTGCTAGCATCAGAATGGGAGCATTTATTATTGTTTATGAACATTGAAGATCTGTAGCTGACACTGTTGCAGAAGTTATAGAAATTATTATTATTTATACAGCTTCACGAACTAGCACTCGATGATTGATGAATTTCTGAATCTATTGAACTGTGATGTCTTATGACGCATATATACAACAGCTATCATTGCTGACTACAGAAATTGTTTTCAATGTGCCATATCATCTTGCTGAACTCGTTAACCATGTTGATGTCATAAGTATCATGACTGTTTTGTGGCGTGCAATAAATGAAAGAAACTTATACAACGAAGTTACCCTTTCTATGACTCTACACGTCATGTTGCCTGTGTGATAACCCTGTGAACTGTTCCACTACCACATACACAGCAACATCCTAAATCAGAGAAGACACCTACATCTTACACTTTAACACCAGGTGTCGATAAGGGTGGCAAGTTACCACTTCAGCACAAATCCACCATTGCAATGACCTTAGGTCTCCACAAATCCGCCATTGGTAGTCATTGTACTTTATTTTTTCCAAACATATAGCCATATTGTCATAAGTTTCTTTCATATGAACAGAGTAGGCGACTGGAATTGATGAAAATAAATTTCTGTTATGCAATAACACGGCTTTTAGACTAGTCTAGGAAGAATCGATGAAAAATCGCCATTCGTTGACTATGTGCTCATGACCGTTTACATCTTTGCAATAGCAAATGTCATCATCCATCTCAAAGTTTTGAACAAGTTCTCTGTGTCTATGACGAAATTTAGATATCGGAGTATTGGGCGCTAAAAGATTCCATTCTTTGAGTCGCGAACTGAGTAATTCCGCTTGTCCTTTGGTAAGAGCGAGATCACGTATTAGATCTGAAAGTCCTGAATGGTTAATTAAGTAAACACCATCATTCACCGACCAACGGGCTGATCACCCGTTTGCCAGTCACTTCGATTACGGAAACAACAGCAAATGGATTGGCCATATTACTGGGTTCACTCACCCAAAAGGCATCGACTTATGCTTCGGCGATTTTCGTAACCAACCTGCCAATGTATCGAACAAACTGCATTTGGCTTCCAAGATTTATTTGCATCATCAACTTTCGAATCGAAATAAAGTTCATATGCTTTCTTTAGTAATGGTGTAAAGTTTTTCTGGTCAACACGATCGGTAAAATATCCGCACACGTAACAGAACAGATCAGCCGAATTTCTACAACTTCTAGAAGCCATATTTTGCTCAGAATTATTTCAAAATACAGTAACTATTTGAAAAATCGCGTAACATATGACATGCATCTTTTAGCAGTATAAAAGGTAGAATTATGTTGCTTTTTATTAATTTTTAATAAGTTATATAGTAAAAATGAAACGGAGCAAATAACGGTTTCCCAAAATATATTTATTCACAAATATCTTAAGAACCCGACGTGATAGAGATAAACGAATTTCAGATTTGAAATCAGCGCAAGAAACTGACCTAAGAACACTTATTCTTATATAAGAAAGAAAAATGTTGTTTGTCAGTGTTATCAAAGACAAATATTGCACTCTTGCATTCTCATTACTTGTTCAAACTCCTGACGTCATATCCTGATTCCACGGTGCGTTGTCCACCAGGGACAGCCATTGTCAGGAGTAGCCGTTCCTTGCCAGACTTTGTTGACTCCGCGTCGAAAGCTTCCCGGAGTTCCTGAATCAAATAAACAAGAACTGATGACGTTTGAGGTAAGTTTGTCACAACAGTAATTTATAAATAGCTGCATGAAATATTTTGAAAATAATAATAATAATGTACTTTTTGAAAATGGATGTTCATTCATTCATTCATTCAATCAACAACCATCAGCTCCCCAGGGAACATAGGACATCATCATGCCCCCCCCCCCTTTTTCAGGGCTTAAGAAATGTCTGAAAAATAGATTGATATGTTTTAAGACTTTAATGCAACAATTAAACCTTTCTTTCTTCTTTAAATATGATGTAACGTGCAGGCTTGAAGAAATCTGGCTATAACCAAACAGGTCTACGAGTCCGGATCTTGGGGGAAAATGTACCATATTTTGGCGCATCAGAGGGTTCGTGGGCTAAAAAAAAAAAAAAATTAAGTTCATTAACCTAATAAAGAGTATGAACCATAAATACACTGTGCGGGCATGTTCAAACATGGGCAGGATACAGTTTCGGAGAGACAACAAATCTGACAAAAGTCTGACGTACGAAGAGACGAAAATAAAGAACTCGAGAAAACATGGTGCCCCAACGACGTCTAAGGTTTTCAGGCTAAAAAAAAAAACAAAAACGACCACTTGGGTTTTCAGGCTTAAAAAAATGACCACTTAGATTTTCAGGCTAAGGAAGGAAAGAAAGAAAGAAGGGCACACGACTAGTTAGTCGTGCTAAAAACTTTGATGTGTTCTAATATGATAGGTATTGGAATTTTCTAACTAATTTGACTTGTTCGCTCTCTGCGCTTCATATCTTCACTGTTAATGAGGGTAAGAGTTAATGGTAGTCCCATACCATATACTGCTGTAGGGCAGTGAAATGTTAGAGACTTCACTATACTAGGTCCAGCATCGAGAGGTGGGGTGATCAGTTCCCTGCCTCGCTGCCTTTTCCTTCCCTAATTCAAGAGTAAAGTCAGGTGCTCATTTACAGCTAGGTAGACTGGAGCTTGATGATACCGTGAATCGAAACCGGCACATTAGCCGCCAAAGACCAACGCTCTAACCACTCTGCCAATCGAACGCTGTAATGAAGGGTAGTAGACTAAAAATGACAAGAAGCAAAAATGAAAGTGGGACATTACAGTAATTGCTAAACCCTTGTTCACTTACAATTAAGATACACAGTGTCTATTCTTGTGTTAAAGAAAATATATTCAATTGTTGCTGTGCGTATACTTGCTATGTTCCTTCCTTGAAGCATTATGCAAAACGAATTGTTACAGAAACCATCCCTTCAAATAAAGAAAGTGTTGGAGAGACTATCGATCAGGTTGAGAGAAACCAGTTTAAGAAGTAACAGAGTGAAGACAAAACAGTAGAAAGGGGGAAAAAAGCAGTGTGGATAGAAAACAATCAAAGAACGAACACTATGGGGAGAAGACAGTGGAAGAAATAACACAGGGGAGTTAAACAGTGGAAGAAGAAACACAGTGGAGATAAAACAGTAGAAGGAGAAACACAGTTGAGATAAAACAGTGAAAGAAGGAGAACCTGTATGGAGATAAAAAAGTGGAAGAAGAAACAACGTGTAAAGAACAACTCTTCCGGAATCTTAAGCACGGACAAAAAGAAGAGGGTAAACCAATGAGAAACATGGAAAAGTCTTGAAATGTAAACATCTCTGAAATTCCTCCACATGACTTTAGAATAATTAAGGGCGGGATCAAACAACACAAACACGCGCGCAGACACAAAACCAAACACTCAGTCTCAAACACATCTCTCTTTCTGTCTCTCGCACGCTGTTTCGCTCTTTCTCTCTGTCTGTCTCTGAAATACCTGAGCCAAGAGAACGAATCGTTGTTTATCTTCAGGTGGGCTCCCTCTATTTGCTGGGTACTCCCAGTCCAGGTCAAGCCCGTCAAATTCATGAGTTCTCAGGTACTGTATGGTGTGTTGTATAAATGACTTCCTCTTGGCTTGTGTACTCACCATGTCTGTAGAAGGTCGCAGACTCGTTTGGATAAGAGTTAGACAAGGAAACAAAAACTGCATAAGGTGTTGTTGTAACATTGTGTGTAAATTATTTAAACACCTTGGCCCCTAAAAGGTGAGAGAATGCAAGGTCACTTAGCCGTTTAGAAAGTTTCCGTACGCAATAGTAATTTACCTGCAGTGAATACCTGAAGGAGGCAGTGGTTCTTTTTTTTTTTTTTTTTTTTTTTAGTATTCTCTGTGATCCTCTACCTGCCAACCCCATCCAGAAATCGCATGAAAAGATGGATGTATAACATTAAAATGAAATTTCCCATGATGTTCCAGACTGATAACTATAAGATATTTTGTAGCATGATAGATTAATCTATACGACATCGATTTATGCCCTCAGGTCAAATTTGACCAAAATTGCAGATGGAATAAAGCAGTACTAGCCTACACACGTCATTTTAGACGAACGAACTATATTACACAAATAATTATATATGAAGGAACTAGACTACACACGTCATTTTAGACGAACGAACTATATTACACAAATAATTATATATGAAGGAACTAGACTACACACGTCATTTTAGACGAACGAACTATATTACACAAATAATTATATATGAAGGAACTAGACTACACACTTCATTTTAGACGAACGAACTATATTACAAAAATAATTATATATGAAGGAACTAGCCTACACACGTCATTTTAGACGAACGAACTATATTACACAAATAATTATATATGAAGGAACTAGCCTACACACGTCATTTTAGACGAACGACCTATAGTACACAAATAATTATATATGAAGAAACTAGCCTACACACGTCATTTTAGACGAACGAACTATATTACACAAAAAATTATATATGAAGGAACTAGACTACACACGTCATTTTAGACGAACGAACTATATTACACAATAAATTATATATGAAGGAACTAGACTACACACGTCATTTTAGACGAACGAACTATATTACACAAATAATTATATATGAAGGAACTAGCCTACACACGTCATTTTAGACGAACGAACTCTATTACACAAATAATTATATATGAAGGAACTAGACTACACACGTCATTTTAGACGAACGAACTATATTACAAAAATAATTATATATGAAGGAACTAGCCTACACACGTCATTTTAGACGAACGAACTATATTACACAAATAATTATATATGAAGGAACTAGCCTACACATTTAAATTTTGAATGAAGGAACTAGATGACACAGGAAATTGTATGCAAAGGATTTAGACTACGCCATAATTTATATGAAGAGACAAGATACACACAAAACTAACCTGTGAAAGGTTGGGAGCCGTGTGTCCATCCTCCTACTGCAAGAATAGTCTTCAATGTCGGGTTCTTCTTTTTCAAAGCATTGAACTGTTTGTATAAGACTGAAATGGAATAAGTTACTACAGTAAGAATACATAAAAGTGGCCACACACACACACACACACACACACACACAAAAAAAAAAAGCAAACAAATTAACTACAAATCGGGAAAAAGGAAAACAATTATCGCACTTTATTTCTTACTTTCTATACTATGTAGCAGATAGTTTATATTTTCAAGTATTCTTTCACTACTTTCAGTATATTGTGTCTTCTCTGTTATCTGACACTCCTTGTGGAGGATAAACACCTCACATTTGCAAGGAGAGGTAGAGATAATATTACGAGAGGCAGGTTGGTAAAATTCCCTTGTACCGATACGGGGAGACAACTGATGGACAGAAACAGATAAGAGATTACTTTCTGATAAAGAAATGAATTGTTACTTTTGGAACACGTTGTCATATGAGGTTAAGTTCGCGAGTCTGTACGCACGGCATCGTACGTCTTATTGCGTTACGCACCTTATTTCACGTGGATTGTGTTGAAAGTACCACACTTTCACCCGCCTGTTTGAAAATGATTGGAGCGTTGATTTAACTCCATAACAAACAGATGCGTGGGAGACCGGGAATATAACCTGACACGTTTCAGTGTTATTCCACTGTGAATATCGCTTGCCAAGATACCAGACCTTGCTTGAGTGAAGCCTAGAATTCAGAATTCCTTCTTAACGTACCGGACACCTTTTATTGGAGGATTTTGGACAGACTTTCATAGCCCAGGAAATCTCTTTCAAATTAAACAAGGAAACCGGGACTGAGGAAATAGAAGGGCCACACACGAAGTCAGAAAGGAAACTTATTAAATTAACGACACCCCAGACGCGTGTAAGAGGCTGATTCAAGTCTCTTTTATTCATCTTAGCAAAATGTATGTGAACCAGGATTGGCATAAGTTGTCATTTTACATTCTATATTTCATTACTAACATGTGAACTAACATATATATGTATATTGCCATGTGAATTTTAATATATGAAAATTGATCGTGGATGTCTAAGTCATTTAAGGCTGGCAACCTCAGCGTATAGAATGATGATTCATGAACCACCACTGCACGGGCTGGTGATTGCTTTATTGCTAGTTTCTTGAAGAGAACTAAAAGCAAAAGGTAATCCCAGGTTCCATAGTGAGCAGGGAGGGAAAGATGAAAGAAATGATATACATTCTAATTATATACGTACTTACATTTTCAAAACAGTGTAAATGTCCATATAAACATATTCACTTTAAAATTAATGTAAGTTTTCAAGCTTTAAACTAGTGTAAATGTCTATGTACAGATATTCATTTTAAAGTTAATAAAGGTTTCAAACTTTTCAAATCAGTGTAAACATAAATGGAAAAATATTCTATCTGTACTATTAACCTTTTCTTTTTAAATGTAATGTAAAGCTAAAGCTATTTGTTACGTACATTTATTACCTAAGGGGGTAGTCTTCGGTCCTGCCAAATGTACGCACCAGTCTTTATATATTTTATTATTTGTGCGTTCGATTGATTCACGCACTGACGTGCACAATGCAGTGTGAGTTGCTTTGGACGCACGGGTAACCTAGTTTGGGGGATTGTGACGTCATGTTTTGAACGGGGCAGTGCGGACTTTGTTATGTCCGAGATATATATTATTGGAATTTTCTGGCAGTTTTGTATAAGCCAGTATGTTATATTGATTCAATTGGTATTCTTGACGAAGCCAATGATGGAAGGATCATGTAAGTGTCGCCCCGGTTATATTTGTATATTTATTGCCGTAAACTAAAGTATCAGGCCGCTCCCAGTTGTAGTCTAGCGGGAAGTCATCTTAGCATGTAATTTCCTAGAATGGACAGACGGAGTCGGTGGTCATATTAGATTACCGTAGAGGAATAATACCTACGTGTAAACCAGTTTATTTATTCGTATGCTTCATATTTTAAATGCCGTACATGCTTCAATGCCAAAGTCGTGGCATGGATGTAAAGAGAGGTTAGCCGATTCAGAACTCGAACCTGAATAGATTGTTGTGGATGTTTATAAGACTTAATTCTTGAAGAATCACTAAGAATGATCAGCAACTTCAAAGTATGACATTTTGTACCTATAATCTGTAACTATGATCGTATCGTTCCTTCGTATGTGCCATGTTGAATAAACTATATGTACAGTAAACCGACTTATGTACTACCATCGAGTGAACAGTTTAAACACTACTTGTTGTAGTTCGTTTTCACAGAACAGTTTACTGACATTTTGTTCATATTACCATTCGCGTTATGAAGACCAACACCATTACCATAAACGGATACAACAGTAATTGGTGCGCCAGCGTGGTCTGAAATTTATCATTTCAAAGGATCTTACTCAATCAAATTAATCGTTTGAAAATAGAATGTGTACTTTCAAGGCGACATCATCGTCAAGTTGGAACTTGTTGTCAAAATGAATCTTAATCAACTGACCGTTACGAGATTCTCAAGGTCATCTATCAACCTTCACTTCGGGTTGTACAGGGACTGACTGCCTTCGTTATCATTTCGTGCGAGCTGATGCTGTATTCGCAGATCGAATTATTTTAGCTTCAAACGTACATCCACGGAGACGAGGCACATTGTTTTTTCCCGGCACACGCGAGCTAAGTATAACTTGTATCCGTTATACATTTTATTATTATTAGCTGTGCCTTAATTGCTTATGTCCACCTTTATATTTTCCGTGTTATGTGTTATATGTTGTGTATTCTTTGTGGGAGGTAGGGTTTGGAGACTCACGGAGGATACGTCCCAGTTTCACACCAGGGCCTTCGTGACTGTTCTTTAGGAATTGTTTTGCAGACTTCCCTCAGTGGAATGTTCCTACGCGTGAGCGTAGAAGGATTCTAGGTCCACTGTGTCTGGTGGTCTGTGACACCTGACTGTTTAGCTGTAGTGTCAAGTTTTAATTGTTGTTTTCGTATTTATTTTTATTCGTAATTTAGTTTTATGATGAATTTTGTTTGTATTTTGCGTCCATCTCACCTTTCCTGTCGTTCAGTTTTTTTACAAAACCTATGTTTTTACACTGTGTTGTCAATTGTACTGTTAATTATCTGATCGTAGTTATCGTCGTATATTTTTACGATATTCTTTTTTAGTTATACATTTTTATTTTTTTTGATTTCTACGATTGTGTTCACCCGTCCAGTTTATCATGTCTTGTCGGTTATGTTTCTATTGTCTTTCTCGTTGTTCATTTCATGACATTTGATTACATAAATTTATTGATTAATAACATATTTAATAATTATATGATAACATTATACCGTTCTAAGGACAGGAACGAAGAACACTTGTTATAGTAACAAGGTTAACTAATTTATATTGATTAATTATCATTTTAAATATCTAGAGTACTGTGACTACTTATAAAGCATAATGTATTCACTAGATTATTTCATTAAGCAAGCGAAAGCCCTTCAGATGGCTCCTGATGAGGCAAAAGCATTCGCACCTTCAGAATAATATTGAATAATAATTAGGTGCCGTTCTTGGTCAAGAACGTGTTGCACATATTGGAGGGAAATCATTTAGATAATTTTTTTTTTTCTAGTTGATTCACTGAGTGAGTCACTTTAATACATATATATTTATCATGCTTAAGATAGAGGACTATTTGGATATTGCACGAACATTTAGAATGAAAGGTGATAAGTTAAAATCATATGTCTTGGACAATTTGGCTAAAGAAAATTTATGGAAAAGTGGGAAGTTATTCCTGAATAAGGAAGAAATTGAAACTGAAGCAAGACGTATTGGAGAATTAGAAGAAATTAAAAGGATATTGGAATTGGAGGAGCAAAAGACGCAACCTGATTTAGTGGATGTACAGAATAAGTTACGAGATTCTGATAATCCAAAACAGATTAATGATTTAGATAATTTTTCGAAAGAACATGTACCTGTTAAGAACAAGGTACCCGTTGAAAACAAGGTTATCGATGTGAAAAAAATAGAAAAAAAGCCTAGATCGGGCATAATGTCTACTCTGAGGGATATTCTTCAGGAGGCTAAAAATGATGGTTTTCAAGGCCCAGACCTTGATGATTTTATACTAGACAATTTTTTATGTCGAACAGCGTCAGATTTGACGAAGTTTGCTGACCTTAATTTTCAGTCTGTACCACATATGATTATGGCAAGGGACATAGCAGAATTATTAGGTGGAGTATTTCGTACATTTGTGGAACGTTACGTACACGTCCATCGTGGTTTTATAATGAATAGCATTTGTAACGCTATTCTCTGTGATAACGATTATGAGAAACAAATGAAGTACGAACAAGGAAATGACACGGGAAGGACCAATTTTTTGGATGATATTGCTGAAGAGAGCAAAATAGAGGAATTGTCGGAACTCCTGGAAGATAAGGAGCTAGTGATTAATAATTTAAACGAGAGAGTAAGGACTCTTACATTATAGGCCGAGGTTACCAATACAAACTTCACGTCCTTACAATTGGAGCTAGAAAATTCTAAGAAATTGTTGGTAGATGCATTGAAGAAGAATAATACAGATTTTAATGGCCAAATTCATGAGGAAGATTCTGTTTTTACTAAGAAGATTGATGAACTTATGACTAGTCATCATAGTGCTATCGAATCACTCAAACTTGAACTTGGGCAGGAGAGAGCTAAGGCTTTAGATACTATCAAAACTCTCAAACAAGAAATTAGTAACCTTAAATTAGAAACTACTACTCAGATAAAAAAATTGAGGTTGGATCTTAATGATAAAAAAATTAGAAAGGGAAATAATAAGAATGACAATATTTATAAGGGGAAACAATTCAAACAAACTGCTTCACTTATTGGTTCTTCAGGCCAATCTTCCAGATCAAAAGATTTTGATAACAATAATCTTAAATATAATGAAGGAAACAGCAGTAAACAAAATTTGCAATCAAAATCTCAGGGTCCACAAAATAGACAAGGTTCCTGGAATAAAACATTTAACCAACATCATAACGTTAATTATAATAATTATCGGACTCATCCAAATTTTAACTCAAGCAGAAACGACAATTATGGCAATTTTAAAGCAAATAATCAAAATCGATCGCGTCGTAGAGATAGATCGTCGAGTAATACGGGTAGACATTCTAATGTCGCTTTAAGTGATACACAGGCTAACATTGAACAGGGTAAAGTAGCTGAAACTCATAATGCTTTATCTTGTTCTCTTGATTGTAACCAGGTGAAAGATTGTTCAGAATGCTCGACTCTTTTCCAGCCCAAGGCGATCACGACGCTGCGCTGCGGACAGGTTTTGCCAAGTCTTCCGGCTGTGTGTACGGCCATTTCAGCTACACACGATCGACCGGGATGCCTTCAATTAAATCATGGATTTTTAAATGGCATTCCATGCTCTCTTTTATTTGATTCAGGCTGCAGCACTGTGGGAGTGCGGAACTCTTTGGTCGACCCCGCCTGTGCAACTGGAGAGACCATCCAGTGTGTGACTTTTGGTGGAACCGTGGAAACATTTCCCACGGCTGTTATTGAGTTAACTACACCTTTCTTTTCAGGAAAGATCCAAGCATGTCTTCTTCCGAATCCAATTTCTGATGTCATCCTGGGTCGCATACATGATATAAAGGAATGTACCCCACAGCAAATTGCTGAATGGGAAAAGCAGCATATACAGGATGCCTATGCATTTAAGTCTATACCTAGAGTTGTGTCACATGCACATGCTATTAACATGTTAAGTAATGCTAATGTATCGGAATCTAGTAGTGAAAATGATTCCATGGTTCATTACGCCACTGTGGCTAATGGATTACAACCTTTACGACATGCTTCCATTCTTAAGAATGATATTAAGGTTTCAACGCAACCTGTGAAGACTAGTAAGTCATTCCGGGGGATATATACCTTCCCTCGACCTGATCAGCAGTCAACTGATCGCAAGAAAAAGGTTAGGTTTGTAAAAAAGGGAAAGGATGTTCCTAATAAAAATAATAGTTGTAACTCAGATAGGAAAAGTAATATCAATAAGGTTGTCAGTAAGGTTTTAACTTTGCCTAGCAAGCAGGTGTCTACGACATGCCGTACACCTACACCTTTGTCTGGCATAAGTAATAATAATCAACTACAAAAGTATGGTACATTTAAGAATAATCCTAAAGATATAAATAATAAATATTATAATTTACCTAAAAGGACTAAGGTTACTCATCAACCTTACTTACATTCTTGTGACAACGCTACCACTTATATTGGTAGAGGTGCATTTTCTCGCACCATCCTTGTGCAAAATCTGCCACAACGAACTACTTGGCAGGCACTAGGAGATTTTCTCAACTACACGGCGGACGTTAGGTTCGTGCGTCTCTTACCTCATACCAATAACAGGTATGGTGACGCCGTGGTAACTTTTAGGACCAATAGAGATGCTCGCATGGCTATCGAGCGGGACAATGGTGTGTATTTTCACCACCATTCCCTCAGGTTACGATTAGTACCTGATTCTGCGTCACGCAGATAGTAACCTACTATATTGGATTTTGATATCACATTCTTTGATGACTCAGCCTATGCAGTCATCATTTCTTTCTTGTAATAGTCATTTGTTCTTTTTCTAGTTCTCATGATCTTTTTTTCCTATGGAATTTTATGCCATTCGGAATATGAATGCGCCAGCTACCTTTGTACGCATGATGCGCCGCATATTGTCTCATCGTCCCGATGTCATTACTTATATAGATGACATCTGTCTTTTCAGTGACTCTTGGGATGAACATATTCATGGATTAAAAGCTTTACTTTCTACCTTACGGGATTATACCTTAACAGCGAAACCTTCAAAGGCTTTTGTCGGTTTTTATGACATCTCATTTCTGGGTCACCGCATAGGTCATGGGTTCATGTATACAGAAGACAGTAACGTCTCTAAAATTTTAAACATCTCGGCACCTAAGACAAAAAAACAAGTTAGGTCGCTTTTAGGACTAATACAGTTCTATTCAAAATTCATCCCTCATTTGTCTACTATAACTGCACCTTTTTCTTCTCTACTGAAGAAAGGCACATCTAATGTAATAAAGTGGTCGCAGGATCACCAAACGGCGTTAGACTATATAAAACATTTTTTTTCAAATGAACTTTTTTTGAGGTTGCCTGACAAAAAATCTCAATTTCATTCTTCGCAGTGATGCTTCTTCTTACGCTATCGCTGCAGTTTTGATGCAGGAATATAACGGCACCTTATTTCCGGTTATGTACGTATCCAGAAAGCTCACGCCGAGCGAGACGAAATATTCCGTTCTGGATAAAGAGCTCCTTGCTCTTGTCTGGGCAATCACAAAACTGGATCGTTATCTCCTCGGATCACACTTTGTGGTGGAATCCGACCAGAAAGCCCTTACAGCACTGAACACAGGGAACGTTAAGTCATCAAAGTCAGCGCGTTACGCTATAGCACTTCAACCGTTCCATTTTGAGATACGAGCTATTCCTGGAGTACAGAATGTGTTCGCAGACTGTCTGTCAAGATGCCCTAGCAAACTTGTCGAAACTAAGCCACTTCCAGATGTTGGAACATCCTCACCGATAACATGAATAACTTTGTACATTGTTATTGATACTATATTAACGTTTTATTAGAACGGGAACATTGGTACTACAGTAACTTTTTATTAATATGGCAACATTGTTAAGAGCGACAAATATACATTTGTTATTCCTATGGAACATATTACACTACATAACGTGTTAGAGAATATATTATATCGTGTATGGAACATTGAGAACATTATCTCGTCGATTGTTAACTAGTTATTTGTTAGTAATTAAGGAATATATAAATTAGATTAATTCAATTTAATCTATTTAATTGATTATGGATCACACACAAACTAACTTTCTTAGTTGTCAGGTAATACCTACATTCACGGGTCTTAGTTATGATATCTCACTGTTAGATCACTAGTCAACCGTACTAGTGTTAGAAAACATTAAGTGTGTTGATTCTTAAAGTGTTTAATTTTGCATTGCTTCATTTTTGCACATTGTATTTTCAATTTTTCTGTTTCATTGATTCTCTTGTCATTGATCATCATCAGTGTTGCTGTTCATTTTAATTTTTGAAATCATATGTTTCAAATTTTGTTGAAAACTTAGTTGAATTTTATTATCATCTTTTTTTTTTTTAATGGTTTTTTCATTTTTCATTTTCAAACTTGTTTTACCACATCGTTCCAAAGTAGGTCGTTTGTGGATGTGTGCTTTAATGCATACTATCATTTAGTTATATTCATTTCGTTTAATATTCTTTTCTTAATATGATATAACTTTATGCATTTTCATATCTTGTTGTAGTTTTGACTCACCTCTCTCGGGTATTAAGTTCAAAAAAATTAATAGAATTAATTTTTTTTAAGGGGAGGTGATAAGGGAGCTGTTACGTACATTTATTACCTAAGGGGGTAGTCTTCGGTCCTGCCAAATGTACGCACCAGTCTTTATATATTTTATTATTTGTGCGTTCGATTGATTCACGCACTGACGTGCACAATGCAGTGTGAGTTGCTTTGGACGCACGGGTAACCTAGTTTGGGGGATTGTGACGTCATGTTTTGAACGGGGCAGTGCGGACTTTGTTATGTCCGAGATATATATTATTGGAATTTTCTGGCAGTTTTGTATAAGCCAGTATGTTATATTGATTCAATTGGTATTCTTGACGAAGCCAATGATGGAGGGATCATGTAAGTGTCGCCCCGGTTATATTTGTATATTTATTGCCGTAAACTAAAGTATCAGGCCGCTCCCAGTTGTAGTCTAGCGGGAAGTCATCTTAGCATGTAATTTCCTAGAATGGACAGACGGAGTCGGTGGTCATATTAGATTACCGTAGAGGAATAATACCTACGTGTAAACCAGTTTATTTATTCGTATGCTTCATATTTTAAATGCCGTACATGCTTCAATGCCAAAGTCGTGGCATGGATGTAAAGAGAGGTTAGCCGATTCAGAACTCGAACCTGAATAGATTGTTGTGGATGTTTATAAGACTTAATTCTTGAAGAATCACTAAGAATGATCAGCAACTTCAAAGTATGACATTTTGTACCTATAATCTGTAACTATGATCGTATCGTTCCTTCGTATGTGCCATGTTGAATAAATTATATGTACAGTAAACCGACTTATGTACTACCATCGAGTGAACAGTTTAAACACTACTTGTTGTAGTTCGTTTTCACAGAACAGTTTACTGACATTTTGTTCATATTACCATTCGCGTTATGAAGACCAACACCATTACCATAAACGGCTACAACACTATTATATTTAAATGTAAAGAAAGTTTTATCTCGAGGGATTAAATTTAATTCTCATGGAGGGTAAATTCTGAGATAAATGGAATGGTGGAATGGAATGATAGGGACCCATTATCATGGGTTGGAAAACGGAATACTCAGAAGAGCGTTTCGTTTCATTCTTAATCATAGTTATTGGTGGTACCGGCAGAAAGTACTATCTCTGGAACCAAGCGAAGGTAGAAGTGGACTGACGTTGTGCGAGACGCCATCATAAGAGGGTCTTATAGACAGACGCAGTACCAGCTTGGCCGTTACTCCTTGACGTTCTAGGAACGTACGGCGCCTTTAACCTTGACCAGCGACGAGCGTGAGCAGTATACACAGAACCCATCAGCGGGAGCAGAAACTACTAATGGCAGCTAAGTGAAAAATATACGCTGCCAAAGTGAATTTTTTCCATCGTCTCTACTATAAATCAATGATGAAACTTTTCTTCTAAACTATTCAATTTATTTTCAAACTGTTAAAACCTAAAGTGATTATTAAATTTTGTTATTTATAATGTTACAAATTTAACTTCGATTTAATCATTTTAAAGTTACTGCATGTTTGTCTCAGTCAATTTACTACACACACTCTAAACAGAGCTATACCAGAATAATAAGAATTCCACTGAGTAAATCAGGGGTGGGGGCTTGAACGAGCTGAAATTAATAAGTGCTTAATTCCTTCACAAAAGTTGTCGGCAGATTATAGAATTAACATGCTCAGCCAAAGCAGCATTGTTTTCGCTTATCTGAATATCTTGTGAAGACTCCCTTTGTAATAGAAGTGTCATTACCCTTCTATCTACATCTCTGCCAAGAGTAATCTTGTGCGAAGGTAGATACCTTTGAAGCCGATATTAGAAACTCTTGAGTTTTGGTCACCGTTGGACCACTACTGCAAAGCAGGAGAGGCAATACCGTCACAAAGAAGCCTCGCACTCCTTTCCCTTAACAGCATATTAAAACGTATCACACTCCTTTATCTTCTAGCTCACAAAACTTGCCAGAAATGCTTAAAAGAGATACAAGTTCATTCTGAGAAAATGTTATTTACAGAGTGTGACTAAAGTTCGGTATCTAGCTCACGTTCGCAATGTTCTGTTTTGTACAAATACTTTTGAGATCTGTGTATTATATATTGTTTATGATGATTCGCGTTCTAAAATATCTGGCATATATCGCACCTCCTGGAAGGTGAGTCTCGCACACCCCCCTCCCCCTTGGGGGGTGCATGTACCCCTGGTTAAGAAGCACTGGTCTAATCTGTCTTGGTTTAATCTTATTAGTTTAATCTTAGTTTAATCAGATGGGTCTAATCTGTCTTAGTTTAGTCGTGATGGTCTAATTAGTTTAATATGATGTGTCTAATCTGTCTTACTGTAACGTGATGTGCTAATATGTCTTAGTTTGACATGATACGTCTTATCTGTCTTTGTTTGACACGATACGTCAAATCTGTCTTAGTTTGACAAGATACAAAGTATCTGTCTATCTGACATGATACGTCTAATCTGTCTAGTCTGACATGATACGTCTAATCTATCTTAGTTTGACATGATACGTCTAATCTGTCTAGTCTGACATGATACGTCTAATCTGTCTAGTCTGACATGATACGTCTAATCTGTCTTAGTTTGACATGATACGTCTAATCTGTCTAGTCTGACATGATACGTCTAATCTGTCTTAGTTTGACATGATACGTCTAATCTGTCTAGTCTGACATGATACGTCTATATCTGTCCTAGTTTGACATGATGCATCTAATCTGTCAAGTCTGATATGATATGTCTAATCTGTCTAGTCTGACATGATACGTGTAATCTTTCTTAGTTTGACATGATACGTCTAATCTGTCTTAGTTTGACATGATGCATCTAATCTGTCTAGTCTGATATGATACGTCTAATCTGTCTAGTCTGACATGATACGTCTAATCTGTCTAATCTGACATGATACGTCTAATCTGTCTTAGTTTGACATGATGCATCTAATCTGTCTAGTCTGATATGATACGTCTAATCTGTCTAGTCTGACATGATACGTCTAATCTGTCTTAGTTTGACATGATACGTCTAATCTGTCTTAGTTTGACATGATACGTCTAATCTGTCTAGTCTGATATGATACGTCTAATCTGTCTAGTCTGACATGATACGTCTAATCTGTCTAGTCTGATATGATACGTCTAATCTGTCTAGTCTGACATGATACGTCTAATCTGTCTTAGTTTGACATGATACGTCTAATCTGTCTAGTCTGATATGATACGTCTAGTCTGTCTAGTGTGACAAGATACGTCTAATCTGTCTTAGTGTGACATGATACGCCTAATCTGTCTTAGTTTGACATGATGCATCGAATCTGTCTAGTGTGACATGATACGTCTAATCTGTCTTAGTTTGACATGATACATCTAATCTGTCTTAGTTTGACATGATACATCTAATCTGTCTAGTCTGATATGAAACGTCTAATCTGTCTAGTCTGACATGATACGTCTAATCTGTCTTAGTTTGACATGATACGTCTACTCTGTCTAAGTTTGACATGATACGTCTAAAATGTCTCAGTTTAATCTGATGCTTCTGTGAAACTGACATACAGGTCATTTGGTTTCTTAGCATAATCTTTGCAGCATCTTACTTCAAAATCTACAAATACCGGGTTTATTTTGGCAGTGCTAATGTGCCATTTATTGGCAGCAAAAGAGCGAAAAGTTCAGCAGCCCGAGTTACACAACAACAACAACAACAACAATAATGAATACAAACGTGCTAAGGCAGTTTGGTCAGTAAGAAAAAAAAAGTTAGTTGCTTATCCTTTACAGGACGTGGCAATTAACCCCAGCTTTCACACCCCCCCCCCCCACACACACACCCATGCACGCACCCACACGCACCCCCATGCCGACCACACAAACACACCAAACACCCCCCCACACAGCACACTCACACACCCACACAGCCCCAAACAAACACACACACCGAACACACACGAACGCAAACAAACACACAAGCACACCCACACTCACACACACCACCCCCACACAAGCACACACGCACGCACACAAACCCCCATGCACACCCGTACACACACAAACACACACCCCCGGACACACAAGCACGAACGCGTGCACACAACCCAAAAACCACACACGCACACAGACACACACAGTAACACACTAAGAAAGCAGACAAAAAAACATGAACACATGGGATGAAGAGCTGTTTATAGTCATGTCTATTTCAGGATTATCTTACTTACTTACTTAGTCGTTCCCCTTCTACCGTGAGGTGTAGAGGTTTGGAAGAGAGAGTGCCAGACTATCCTATCGGCTGTCTTCCTCCTGGCCTGGTTCCATTCTAGTCCTCGGTCCTTCAAAGATTGTCTAATGTTGTCCTCCCAGCGGACTCTGGGTCGTCCTGGGGGTCTGGATCCCTGGCTCTTTGTTTCCCATGCTGGTCGTGGTAGCTGATCTTCTCCCATTCTGCAGACATGGCCAAACCATCTTAATTGGGACTGTTCTACTTGGGTCTGCAGGGGGTGGGATTTTAGGCCTTGACGTATGGTCTGGTTGCGGACCATGTCTCTTCTTGTTACTTCAACCACCTTCCTCAGATACCTCATTTCTGAGGTTTGGATCTGGCTTTTGTGGGTTGTAGTCATTGCCCATGACTCGCATCCATATGTCAAGACTGGGACATAAGTGGAGCGGTATACAGCCATCTTCGTTTTCTTACCAACCTCTCTCTTGCTGAGGAATCCTCGATTTATTGCCTGAAAAAGTCTCCCAGCTGCTGCTTTTCGAGAGGCCAACTCTTCTTTGATGTAGGATTATCTATAAGATGAAATAATCTACAGCTGTGGTTCGTAAAATTTTTTTTGCAGTGCAACGACTGCTGGCCAAAAAAAAAAGAAAAGTTTGAAACTACTGCCCGGGGCGTCCTATATTATACAGGATTTCTTGACTTGAACGGGCTTTACTATATTGTACTGGATTTTACTGTTTGATCAATGAAAGTAGTGTCCCGTAAGAAAGTTAACAGAGATGCCAAGAATTCATCAAAATCAACATCATCATTACCCAATCAACACCTGGACGCATGCAGACACTGATGGATCAGCAACAAATGCAACAGAAGATGGAAGTGGAGGTGTCATTCTGCGCGCACTGGTTAAAAAAAAAAAAAAGCTGTCATTGGCAGCAGGAAAATTCTCAAGTAACTTCAGAGCAGAGACTGGGGTCTTGAAAATTGCAGCAGAGGTTCTAAAGACAGATAACTTCAGAGTCAGTAGTTGCAGAGAACCAGAACAATGGGGATCTAAGAGTGAAAAACTGTCAACGATTCAAAATAGTTGTGATACAATGGGTCCCATCTCATTGTAGCATCTCCGGCAATGATGAGGCTGACTTATTGACAAAGGAAGATGGAAAGCTACCTCATCCTGATTACAAGCGTAGCTTTCGAAGAGGCAAAGAATTTTATCAGAAGTAGATACATGAATAAATGGGATGCAGAGCATCCACGCCGTACACAAGATGATGCATATTACCAGCTCAGCAGAAAAGAACAAGTGGTAATCTTCAGATTCCGCACGGGCCACAACAGGTTTGGGGTACCATCTATTCAACAAGTTAATGATAGAAACTACCGATGAGTGTAACTATGGCACCGATAAATTGACTGCTGATCATCTGCTTCAAAGAAGCCCAACATATGAGCAACAAAGAAAGCTCATGTGGCCATCACCAGTACCATTCCTGGAGAAAAACTCTATGGAGATAGAAATAGCCTCAAGCTGACTACTGCTTTCTTTGAAAATATTCAAGTTGACGTCTGAGAGTGTAAGAAGGAGAAGAAGATGAACCAATCGGCGATTTCTTCCTCTTAAACTAAATTCAGTTTGTTTGATAGGAGATGGTGTATGTTTTTGTGTGATAGAACACCCCATGTATAACCTTCGTCATTTTTATCATTTTCCACACTACTGTCTTCAGTGAGAAAGAACACTTTTATATTTGATATTCTAGCCGTGGTCTTCACTTACCTTTGGTAAACTGTGCGGTGACTAGATCTGTTATGTGAAAGAGTACGGTAAAACAAAGAACACAGGAAATAAACCGTATAGAGTTACTGCTATCCATCTTTTCTTTCGTTATCTTTAATCTGCAGAATACACGTAAAATTCAGGGTATCAGGGATTACTGCTGTCTGTTCCAATGAAAATTTCTTGCAATGATTGAATTCAAAGATATAAGGTATATGGGTTGTAGACTGCGAGAAGCGTAAACAGAGATCCCGACAAAGAGATTAATGACAGGCAGAAATGTAAACAGACAGACAGACTGACAGACAGATAGATAGATATACATGCAGATAGTTATGCAGACAGACAGAAAGGCGGATATATATATATATATATATATATATATATATATATATATATATATATATATATATATATATAGATATATATATATATATATA